>JAVSBV010006839.1:0-12733 GCA_033117975.1 Parotocinclus spilosoma
TATGTGTGTATGTAGAGAGAGAGAGAGAGAGAGAGAAGAAAGGTAGCTAAATAGGCATAAAGAAGCCCAACCTCTTTACATAGCACTTTAATCGTCTTTTCTTAGTAATCAATAATTTATTATAAGTTTTATGTATGCTCTTAAAATTAAAGGTGCCCAAAAGGTTTAAAGCCATTGATGAGAACTGTTTTGCTGCATGGTTCTTTCACAGTCTTCCTTATCAATGATCACACTCTTATTCAGTGCGACTTAGTAATGGTAATCTTACAAAGTACAATCCAAATAATCGTGGGCCTTGCTGAAGGACCCTATAGTCTCCGCTTGGTGGTCCTCAAAGATCTAGTACCTTAACCACCACCACTGCTTTTGTTAAATAGTCAAAGAGCCAATCAGCAAAGTTCTATGGCATCCCACTTTTATCGCCTTTACTTCTAAGAGTTAAAAGTTTACATTATGATTTGCCTATTCAGAGCCAGAAAGGACCAATACCTAAAATATTGGCTTAATCATATACCTCTCGAGGGCATTGCAATTGCATGGTCACTTCTATAGTCCCCCCTCGCCCCCCTTTTGTTTTGGTAGACTAATGCTCATTGATTTTCCATGGCTGTGACAGTCAGGTGTGATGATTAAATGAGATCAGTAGGCACTTATCATCCAGCACTTTTACCCTGTTCGTAATTAAAATAGACCTGCATTTTTGTCATTGGTACTTCAGTGTTTGGTCAGCATCTAAATACATCTATATCAAACAATCCAACAGGACAGACAAGAACAATTTAGGTCTGTTGGTTCACTTTAACGTCCTTGACTGGTAGAATCTGAGATTTTGGTGGACAATATGGCAAAATCTGGTCAATGTGATCATCAAGGTGCAATATTATCCAGAAACGGCCATTGTGGATGCAGGTCTTCATTCCAGACAAGCGGGAGCTACACGTGGATTAAGGTGTAGCTTCTGGTGTGGTGGAACGACAACCTGCAGGCTCGCCAGACCTTTGCGAATAATATTGCGCACAATGTCACGACCCAAACAGTGTTTGTTTGACAGCAGTGTTTCTCTGACAGCAAGCCTAGAATGCCACCTACTGGACGTAAGGATCTTTGAGTGTTTCTATGGCAACCTTCCAGATTATTCTGACCCTTTGTCCAAAATTGCTTATTTCCTTTTCCCAAGAAACAGTGCGTTTGGGTATTCCATACCCTCCAAGATGCACCATGTGTATAGTATTGCAGTGTATTTTTTGATAATTTAATGAATGCACTTGATATTATGCACTATACTTTTGGATACTGCTAAAAAAGTTACAGTACTTGATAAATAAGGTGCAGTTTGGGGCATCAAAAAGTCCACAGCTATTTAGCATACCATACAAAATATTACACCTATGCATGGTCTAATGGGAGCTAAGTGCTCAAACATACCTAGTTTTGCCAAATTTTTTGCCTTATTTTCAGTATTACACGCAAGGACGTTGACACGCGCTTATAGTATTTTAACAGTGCTACTTTTATGACTAAATTAATGTACCCTAGAAATAAGAAATACATTAGATCAAGTAGGCCAATATGGCAGCTTAAGGCACCTCTACACAAGTCAGCTGGCCTTTGTGGTGTGATTGGAGGTTCAAGAGCACAGATACCATCACCCTGCATCCCCTGGAGCATCTCCTAATTTAAAAGAAATGTCATAAAATGTGCACAGCAGATGATTTATTGGCATTCCACTCCATAAAACAAGATTGTGAAACCTAAACTACTGGAGGACAACAACAATTGTGACCGACACTCATCTGTGCATCATGAAAAGGAAAAACTCGGATCCTATTTGCTGGATTAGGAGTGCTGGCAACCAATCACTGATCGGCACAGGAAAATTATGGCTGGTCCATTTATCTGCTGAAACTGAGATGCGGATTTCTGTGAAAGGTAAGCTGGCATTCCATTGTATACACACTCTGTGTTCAGTTGAAATACAGTCTGTCTGTCAAATGTCCGTATTATGTGAGAATGCATAATAATTATATATAATAGGCATTTTAATCATCCCAATAAGGAGAAAATGCATAAAAATACATTAGTATGATTTAAAATTCCTGAAGCTTCTTGGTGTGTGTGTGTGTGTGTGTGTGTGTGTGCCTTGTGATTGGCTGGTGGGTTAGTCCTCAGAAGTTTATAGTTACAGTTTAAACACGCATAAACTGAATGTAAAATTTCTAAGATAGAACAAATTTAAAGAAAATATAACAATATAGACCATATAGACTATAGACCATAATACATTAAAGACAATACAATGTCATAAACTGTATGATAAAATGTGGAATAAAAAAACTGTAGTAAATAATACAATAGTATATATTAGAAATAAAATACTAAATATAATAGCAGCATTATTAAGTCCAGTAAGAAGAATTCTTTTGGTGTAAGAAAATATGAAATATTCTGAAGTATTCTGAAAGTGCCAGAATGAGGTAGAGATTTGTTCAGAAGAAATAATAAATATAAACTAATATTTAGGATCTTAATATTGATGGTCCACGGTAGTTTTTTACATCGCTTTGCTTATAGCTCGCCTTTATTATTAAGTAATCAGTCCCATTAAATGATTTACTTTTGTGTGGGCAGCACGGTGCGATCGCCTCACAGCTTTAGCATTGTCCGCCTGTGTGGAGTTTGCATGTTCTCCCTATGTCTATGTGGCTTTACTCTGGGTATTTTTGTTTCCCCACATTCCAAATACGTGTATTAGGTTAACTGGTGCTTCTAAAGTGTGTGTGTCCTACAATGGATTGGTGCCCTGACTAGTGTTGTTCCTGTGCCCTGTGCTTCTCTCTGGGCAGCAGCTTTTTAGCTAGTCAGTAGATCAGAAAATGAATAATAATAATTGATAATAAAAATGGTAAGAAGTGCTATTCTGCTCTGCAATTTGGAATATCATAGATGGTCGTAGTTCCTGATTTCAACACTAGATGGAAGCATCTGCTAGTGTATTTTACATAAAACAGTATCAGCTTTTAACTCTCGTTCAGAAGAACCATTTACGATTTCCCGCCTAAACCAAAACCAGTGTTATTCAATAATGAGCCAGTGAGCTGGATTAAGTGTATATGTTAGAGCAAAAAATAAGCCTGTGCATTTTGTGTAGAGAATGGAATGTTGTTTTGGTGTTGAGTATTAAGACAATACTTATTTGTAAGATGTAACCTCTATGATAACGTATTAGCCTTTCATATAGCTTAGCTGTTAAGGTGAACAATATATTTTTTAAATAAGGTACACAGGTAACGTAATGGCAAGTTTGCTAAAGTACCAACGTGGTAAATAGGGTTTGTGTCCAAGCCAGGTTGGAGGCCATACAGGCAGGACTATCCATACCTGAGGAATTGTGGGCAGGTTGGAATGAAGTTCATCCTTCAGCACTGCAATAGCCAGTCATGCTGGTCAAATAAATAGTTTAGAAATAGTAAAAGTGTGTGTTGTAGTCTATTTAATGATATGATGACAAAGTAATAGTATATAAGTAATACATATATGATATATGGTATAATATTGTAAATATTGTAAATAATATAACATATATGACACATTGTAACACATAAAGGTACATCCTTAATATATGTGGTCGATCACTCAAAACATTAAAACTTGGTTCTGTAAAGATGATTAGGTAAGTGTTGCATGTCAAATTAATGTTTGCATAAATTCCTAGACCCATGCTTTCCCAGCAAAACATCACCCTATCTCCACTGTTTTGTCTTTTTCCGACATTCCGTACAATCACTCACGTAAACAGTGCCCATGTACCCAACAATCCATGTCCCAGAAAAGAAAAAGGGTCTCATCGGTTCAAAGGTCCAGTTTGGTCTAGCTCTGATACTACTACTGTAGGAATTTTTTTCTGACCAATATGTGACTAGGCAGCCCAGCCTCATACTCAGGATGTATTGATGCACTGTGTCACATGATACATTTCACCCGTAAGCAGCATTAAAAACAGTTTTAACATAACCATCCCAGTTCCCTGATGTGAAAAACCTGTGGAGTGCCCTAAAGTAGAATCCACAAGAGTGGATCCAGGCCCTGGAGGATCTAAAGGAAATCTGTGTTGAGAGGTGTCTCATATTTCATGCTCTGTGTTCCATAACCTCTTTAAGTGTTATATAAAAGTATTTTAGGTTGGGGTTACACAAAGTACTAAAGGCAGGATTGAGAATAATGAAACACTGAATTTGTAAAAGAGGTCTTTTCTTAACGAATGTACTTTAGTTAAATCTTAGCTATTATCAGAGAGAGACAATGCCAACTATCACAGTCACATTAAGACATGTTTGCAAATACATTTTAGATACTGATTTTTTCTGCTCTGCTTGGGAAAAAAACCCAATAAAAAGTAACATTCTGCTTTTATAAGATTCCATGTTATGGTAATTTGTGTCCAGGTTGCCACATTAGATGAACACTCTGGCGCCACCTAGAGGTACACTTACTATTAACACAGAAATATACATACAGTACATGAATGATTCATGTCATTAATTAATTCATTTTCATACCTAAGCAGGGCTGAAATGCATTCAAGGGCAAACATACACACAGTTTAAAATGTATTTAAAAATGAAACACTTATTACATTTACTTAGTTATCTAGTTAACTAGTTATCTTTATTTAATTTGTAAATATGCATATATTTCTGCATTTCAGGCCTTCAACACATTCTATAATAAGTTGGGATGGTAAAGCATTTACAAATTTGTAATGTTGTTATTCCTTCCCAGAACACTTAAAACGCATTTAAGGGGTGTGTCAGGTGTTCCTGCAAGCAGGTCTTAAGATGTGCAGCACAGGAAGCACAGGGTTGTCCTTTCCAAAATTTTCACACTTTCCAAATTACCTTTGCCAAGGACACAGACAAAACCCCATCCAATGGCAAAGTATGGCGTTTGGACTTATCACAGTCTGGATGGTAAGGCTTAGAATTAATAAACGCATAGTCAGAATGGGTATCACACAGATTTATTTTAATAGACAGTAATATTTAGGGGCAATGCAAGGTTCAATCAATTGGACACCCCCTCACACATACATCTATTTTTTTAAAACAAAAATCCTCTGCATTGTAAGGGTAAATTTGGACTGGCATTTACACACTTGAATTAAGACTTTTTTTAGGTGAAACATTAGGAGTGGAAAGTCATTAACAAATTTGAGAAAACATTCATTAATGCTGAGCTGCTGAGCCTGTGAGCCATCACTTGGAACATGGCATTTGCGAACGCTCTATTTTTAATGCACTTTCAGCTTATCGGAGACAATCAACCCAAAAAAAAGATTTTCCACTTTTAAGGGAAATTACTACACATACTTATGATTAACATACCATTTGTATAGCCTATAAGAGCAATGAAAATAGCACAATTTAACATCTTATAATCTTTCAATTTGAACAAACACTTAACACTTCACCATCCTTACTCTATAAGTGGATAGACTGAATGTCTGAAAGTGTAATTCACACCACGTGCAGAGGGCTTACTGCTACACAGAAGCTATGTGATCCTTCGTTACACTTTAGCATTCAAATTCCATATGTTAGAGGTAATGGTAAAAGATTTAGTAATAAATCATAACAAGGTTAAGCGTTCCAGTTTAATGGAACGGGATACGCATATTAGATTCACAGTAGTTGGAAGGCTCCGTGCAAAAGTCTAGACAGAAATTACATGTATTAATGTAATATACAGTACGTTTTTCCCTCTAAATGCACTTCAGTGCAGGAAAGGTAATGTAACCCAGAATGTGCACTAAGCAGACCTGCAGCTCTCTGATGGTGAGGGAGGGGTTTATTTAGTGAACTATCTAATAGTGAACTAATCTAACAAAGAAGATTAGAAACAAAATTATGGTTTATTCTCAGATTTGATCATACATATCCTGTATAAACATCCCACATTACATTGAATTAATCTATTAAAGATCCTCACTGTATTTTCAGTGTTTCTTTCTTTTGATATTTATACATATAACAGTTAAAATATGATTTTAATACATTCCAATGTAAATGCCCAGACAACCTTTGTTAAATCACACGTTTTGCTGTTTTTTAAACTGAATAATTGACTAAAGGATTGAGGGGTTTAGGTTCCAAGTTGATATAAGCACAAGTTTGTGTTACAACTCATTCTGGATTGCCTTGTGTTAGAACATAATTGAGTTTAACTGAGTTTGTAGTGTATTTTTAGTGTTTTAGAGTCATATAATGACAGTAATTTCACCCAAGGTCTTATTTCAGAAGCTTCACTTCAGCATCTCCTGTATAGTAATCTAGAATGTAACATCGCAAAACCATGGTAAGACTAGAAAAACTTGGGAGTTTTTAGCATTAACTCATATTTATCCAAATGAGTTTTGCTTAGTTGTGCATTGTTTCAAAGACAATTTGTGTCCAGGTTGCGATATTAGATCAACACTCTGGCGCCACTTAGAGGTACACATAATATTAACCCAGAAATATGCATGCATGAATGATTCGTGTCATTAATTAATTAATTTTCATACCTAAGCAGGGCTAAAATCCATTCAAGAGTGAACACACACAGAGTATAAAAGTATTTTTCAAATGTAATATTTCTTACATTAAATATCATGTTTTATCTAGTTATCTTCATTTAATTTGTAAATATGCATATATTTCTGCATTTTTAGGCCTGCAACACATTCCATAATAAGTTGGGATGGTAAAGCATTTACCAATTTGTAATGCAAGTCCTTCTCACAACACTTAAAGGGCATTTAAGTAAAGTGTGTCAGGTGTTCCTGCAAGCAGGTCTTAAGATGTGCAGCAGAGGAAGCACGACAGCGTTGTCCTTGCCACAATTTCTGTTTCCAAATGACCTTTGCCAAGGGCACAGACACAGGCCTTTGGACTTATAACAGTCTGGATGGTCCTTTTCGCCTTTGGTCTGGAGCACAGCTTCCATCTCTTCCAAAAAAAGATCAGGAATACTGATTCCTCTGACCTCATTACTCATTATCACTATATGAAGATCCATCCCAGATGCCTCAGAGCCCAGAGAGGTGGACGTTTTAAAAGGCATTTAACTGTAACCTTGTACTATAGTGCTTGACAAATGTTTGCCAAAGTAACCCTTGCCCATGTGGTTGTATAAGCTACTGATGAATTACAGCTCTTGATGCAGAGTCGCCTGTGTTCAGAGATCACATGTCCTCACATAAGGCTCGATTATATAGTAATATTATGCACTGTAAAGGGAGAAATATGCAAACCCCCTCCAAACCTTATTTAAGGAAAATTTTTAGAAATGTATTTGTTGATAAACAGGAGATCTTCTGCCTTTCTTTGCTTGTCAAAGACTCAGCATTCCTTGGAAACTGCTTTTGTACATAATTATTATTTGTTGTTGACATCATCAATGTGAAATCACATTATTATTATGATTATTATTTTATTACCTCACTGTAGGCTTCGATCCAACTTTTTGTAATGTGTCGCAGGCTTGAAAAGCAGAAACTGATTTGTTAACAAATGAAATTAAGCTGACCAGACAAAACATGATATGTCTTGGTTTCGTACTGTCTCTGATTGATTAAAATATTGATTTTAATGATTTGTTTTAGTGCATTTTCCATACTGGCGATGTAGGTAAAGTTTAAAAAGAGGTATGACTTAATAATGAGTTGTGGATCTTTTAAAATTTTAACCAAATGTGTTCCTCTTGATATTTACACGTTCAATGTTTGGTTACTCTCATCCATCAAATCAGGCTTTGATGTATTAATTTTAATGTACCATTAACAATTGAAACACCTTAAAAGGAAAACATGGTGTATTATCATGAAAGGATGTTTGTATTGGAAACATTTGCCAGCAAGTTATATAACATATAACAAATTATGGGTTTTTTTTCCTAATATGTTTTAAAACTTGTGCATTCAAGTTTTGCATAAAAATATTGGTAACACTTTACAATACTGGTACATAACGAAGCATACATTCTACATGAGCTTGATCACTGCATTAGGCTCCTTTAATGGTTTTTTGTTTTTTTTCCATATCATTAACATCCATATTTCTTAATCGCTGTCAGCACTTTAATTCTTTAGTACTAAAACAGAAGTTGGCCGAATGTGACCTTACAGTAACAGCAATAAGTAGAATGCAAACAGGGAATCAAATAGAAAGTGTTCATAACACTGCTCTTAATGATAGTAAATGAATTATACTGATGCTGCTAATATTTGGTTAGTCATCTCTTAGTTTTGTTTTCCATCTGCCTTCCCAGGCGAGGTTCGCAGTATTTGGTTAGTCATTCTAATGCTAATACATTAATTGTAAGTATTGGGACACAATCCCACGCCACGCCAAAAGTATTGGAACACAAAACCACATCAGGCCAAAAGTATTGGGACAAAAAAAAATCACACCAGCCCAAAACTATTGGGACACAATCCCACACCAGGCCCAAAGTATTGGGACACAATCCCAAACCAGGCCAAAAGTATTGGGACACAATCCCAAACCAGGCCAAAAGTATTGGGGCACAAAACCACACTATGCCAAAAGTATTGGGATGCAGTCGCACTAAAGGCCAAAAGTATTAGCTGCGCAACCATCCAGTGTTTTCTTCAGGAAATACACGATTCTAGTTGTTTTTGTGCTTATACTTCCTTACACATTATAGTTATTGTGTTATCCTGACCTATTTAACAGCATGATGTGTGTGTGAGAGCACAAAATGAGTATACTGTAAGAAGACTGTACATACCAAAGTTGTTATTTAGAAGCACGATTTAGTCGCTTCTGAATGGTACGGGTAATGTGAGAAAGAATCGATAATAGATAAACAGCAAATGCTTCCTGTCTTCGCCAAACATAACCCCCGTCAGATCTAATTTCTTTGACTGACTTTCCAAAAGGACAGGTTATTTTAGGCAGTGGTTCCACTGATTCCTAATCTGTAGTTAATCTAATGATGAAGTATGACCATTCAGGTTTCAAATGTGTCTAGCGAAAGACGTACCCACCTCTTAACACTCCCTGCATGTCAGAAATCTTTCCACCCATGTCATGAGTGCTTTGTTTTTTTCCCACTGTTTTGGTAACAACTTGGCAATACCCTGACCACGTAGCTGTGGAATCCTTTGTGGAATCAAGGGCACTGTATTGTGTTTCAACATGCATCTGGCTGGAACAGGGAAGAGCCATATCAGCAAATGGAACTGGTATTATAGAATCATATTTAAATGGCCTTTAAAAAGCCTATATGAATATTTGATAATTATATAGTCAGATAATTAGCTCATTATATTGTTTTATGTATAGCTTCAACCAGGGTTATGGAAAATATTGGGACTGTATATGATTTGTAAATGCAAAAACTACATAATGTTTTCAACGAGGCAGGGACGTCACTAGAGATTCAAGAATGGGGGGCTATGTTTTGACTGTAAAACCAAATCAGTTCAGAGTAGTCAACTTTTGTTGTAACCGATTACCTAAGAAAGTCTTTAGTTGACGAAACATTATTCTGAGTAATCATACATTACTGAAATCCTAGTCAAAATCAACCACAAAATTACAAAACGTACTATTAAAAATGCATGTGTTTAAAAACATATTTCATTAATTAAATCATAAAACAG
Organism: Parotocinclus spilosoma; assembly: GCA_033117975.1. Taxonomy (NCBI): domain Eukaryota; kingdom Metazoa; phylum Chordata; class Actinopteri; order Siluriformes; family Loricariidae; genus Parotocinclus; species Parotocinclus spilosoma. Next base: position 9,665 of record JAVSBV010006839.1, read on the forward strand.
GCTGCCATTCCAAAGGCATCACAGTCTGAAACAGCTTCTACAATTTAATATTTTACAGCAAACAGTCTCACACCACTCATCGCACAACACTCTACAATGTTTACATCTGCCTTGAATAAAGTCAGTCAATATATAACTTTTAAAAATATTGGACCAAACAATTCTATAACTTTTGGGTGTGCTGTAAGGTGTGCTGTCACATAGACTGCCTGGCCACTTTTTTAAAGACAACCCCCTGTACAAGTCTTTAGACCCATTATTAATTACCCTTGGCAGGCAAGGCAAGTTTATTTGTATAGCACCATTCATACAAAAGGCACATCAAAGTGCTTAACAGAATTTAGAATTTAAAAATTTCAAATAAAATTTAAACAAAGTTAAAAGTACAATTAAAACATTAAACAGGAAACCGTTTACAATATTAAAAGGCAGAATGCAAGTAAAATCCGGTTTCATATGCACAGCTAAACAGAAGAGTTTTTAACCTGGACTTAAATGTTGTTATAGTAGAGGCCAGTCTAACATTTTCAGGGACACTATTCCAGATCTTAGATCCATAAAACTGTTTAGTCCTGACTTTGGGAACCAGTAGAAGACCTCTGCCTGATGTTCTCAGGGTCTGAGATGGTTCATATGGGACCAACATGTCAGAGATGTACTTTGGTGCTAGGCCATGGGAAATCTAAATCTAAATAAATGGGACTATCGGTGAGTGTAATGTTTAATAATTGGAGCAATTTAATGCAAATCTAACATTTCTTAAGATAGTAAGCGCAAATGTAGACGTACTCTAGCCAGATGAAAGATGGGAATAATGATAAATATTGATTGATTAAACATTGGTAAACTTGCATATGTTTAGTTAAAATGAAGCTGTATATGCAACTCAATGTGAGAAATCATAAAAGTCGGGTGGATTTGTTCATATTTAGGGTACCTACTTATAATGTGGTTTATGTGCATTTATACAGAGCAGATTCTTTAATCCAGGCTACTATTTTACAGAGCCAGCATAAGCAGTTGAGGTTTAAGTGCCATGATCAAGGAGGTAACTCTAGCAAGGTCACCTTTTATACTACACTCTGAGGGAAAACACAACACGAAACATCAAGGACTGATAGGGCAAGAACTTGTGGATGGCCGAACTGGCAGGAACCCAAAAAGGAACAGAAAGAAATAGAGGTTCCAAGTTGTGCTCCATTATAATAACCAAGTGAAAACATTGCTTTTGTACTTCTGAAAAGTAACAATTCAAAACAATCGGTAATTTTCTTGTACATTTTTTAACCAAAATAATAAACAAAATAATTTCCTTGCAATCTCCCCTCCATCACAGACCTTTATCTACACCTTTCAATTACACAATTAACATGCATATAATGGTTACAAATTACACCAAATATGGACAAAAAATTGCTGTTGCAGCTATTGTTTACACTGTTTATACCTATTGTTTACACTGTTCATATCGAACAAATAGACATATCTGCACCTCTCTGCTCACACTACCAGTGAGCTATCTGCACTATTGCCTGTGTTATTGCTTGTTATGTATAGTGTTCTTTGTTCCTGTATCCTGTCAATTAGCATGTGTGATTTCGCCCTCTGGTGTTCGAAAAACGCAATTGCGGTAGATGGCGTCATAAACAAAAACTAACTTGCCGATTCACATCGTCACATTCATGTATCGCAATGTATGTGGCAATGTATCGTTACACCCCTTAGGTACGAGGTTAAAAACTAAATGGAATAAAAATGGATAAAAAAACTAAGCGTGGTACCGAGCGATTAAACAGGGCTTTAGGCAGCTAGTGGCAAAAGTGGCAGATGGGCAGTGCTGGAACTCGATCTACCAAATGTCTGGATAATAGTACCATACTTGAACCTAAAAGAAATCCTATCACTGCATCTCCAAAACAGAGACAGTGGTTTTGCTGTTTGCTCTGTAAAAAGCCCAGTTTAATAGAACATACCACCTAGACTGGCAGACACTTGGCATGGAATCAGATTGCCTCCCGGAGGACCTCAAACTATGCTTAGTAATCCTGTGTTTGACTTTGAGGGACCTTTGCATCCTCTCCTTTCTCCCAGTGCAGCGCTAATCACGTGATGAATTGCTTTGATGCAGTTGATCAGGCTGTCTGGACTGGAAGTGGCCAGAGGGAAGGCGATGGAAATGAGATGCAGGAAGAATAATGACAGCACACAACACTCTCTTTATGTTCCACTGCTTCGACATTTGGCATGAACTGGAAAAGAAATAAAAAGCTAAGCTCAAGAGAGGATTTTGTTTGGTAGTTATGCAAGATGAGAACCAATCTATGTTACATTAGATTAAAAACCACTTGAAGGTGGTCTTTAAAAATGTGAAATATTTCATAAAACGTTTTTTTCCAAGACTCAGTACATGACATTTCATGGCATCCATTTCTAATCTCACAGGCATTAATATGGAGTCGGTCCTCGTTTGCAGCTATAACAGCTTTTGCCACTTCCTCCATAAGTGCATTGATGAGATCAGACACTGATGTTGGCCTGGCTTGCAGTCTCTATTGTAGCTTACTCTAAAGTTGCTTAATAAAAGTGGAGGTCAGGGTTCAAGCTGCTCCACCAATCTATAGAGTTGACCCAATGCAGTCAAGGCATTTACCAAACCCAGACTCATCCATCAGACTGCAAGATAGAGAAGCGTGACTCACCGCTCCACACAACACATTTTTACTTCTCTAGAGTTCAGTGGAAGTGTTCTTTACACCACTTCATCTCATGATTGACATTGTGCTTGGCGGTGTAAGGCTTGCATGCAGTTGTTTGACTTGCACACCTGTAGTTTTACAGTGGGATTGTGAGATCTTGGATGAAAGTGGCAGCTTTGCTTGTCCATAGAACCAATGACTGAGTCACTGCCATTAGTACAGTCATCACGTCTAACCTCGGACCTGTATGAACATGAAGTTGTCGAGTTCATGACTTGCGTATGCTGTGGTAGCCTAGCGGTTAAGGTACTGGCCTCTGGACCATAAGGTCCAGAGTTCAAATCCTGCCTCTGCCAAGCTGCCACAGTTGGGC
>JAVSBV010006850.1:0-12733 GCA_033117975.1 Parotocinclus spilosoma
GAGGGTGTGTGTGTGTGTGTGTGTGTGTGAGTGAGAGAGAGAGAGAGCGAGAGAGAGCGAGAGAGAGAGCGAGAGAGAATAAGTGACCGCATGTGCCTATAATGGACTGTCTAGGCTTTGGGATTAATTTCTATGGGAACTTATGTTAAGGCAAACATCCATTCCCAGACTTGCAAACTTGTAAAATATACTGTGGGGAAAAAAAGCCATGCCCACATTAAGCAGAGATGAAAGGAATGGCAAAAATAATATAATAAATATATAATATATCATATAAATATAATTATAATATAATATCATATAAATATAATTTTTATAAAAAAGTACTGATCCGTCTGAAGTCACATTAACATTCGACAATAAAACCTAAATATAACCATTCATGCTTTGTTGGTTTGTTTTTGTTATGATCAGTCATGTGATGCATCATTGTTTATTTAAATTTAAAAAAAATAATAATAATAATTTTCATCACCTTTTTTTCAAAATTACGCTTGAGCAATATTCTAACAAAACTCAATTTGCAATATTTGGATGAGTGTTAGAATTTTGGACATTTTCCATTCTGGGTTTTTATTTTGCACATTTTCTAACTTCGCTTTTCCCCCACTGTTTACTTCAGACGCATCCACCCACATCCATTCATGTCAAATGAAACCTGCGCTTCATGGCCTCAAAACGATGCGTTCAAAACCGTTTGTTCAATGGCCGTAACCTTTCGTCCCATTCAAAACAGCAGGTACATGAACAGCAGAGACACATGGGTGTCAATGAGAGTCTATTAGACCCCTGAGTAAAACTTTAAAGCTGTAATATTCAGCAGGATGAATTTAAGTTCAATGAATAAACAGCATTTAAAGAGCAGTAAGATTTTTGATTGACTGGCATACTAAACTTCTCCCAGATTAATTAATAGTATACATACTAAGGGTAAAGGTTCTGTCCCGAATCTGAGTAAAGGGAAGCCTGTGCAGTCTGAAGCAATAGTATATGTTATTATTTACACATAGAATATCGCGATTATCATAGTGGCCATTATCGTAAAATATGATCAAATATCACGGCAATGTAGAAGAATGACCAAGCAGCTGCCTGACAGATCAATGACTGCACTTTGAAGTATTTCATGTAGTTTATCAGTGCCATTCTGGCCAAAAAGAGAAATGTATAGAAGCTCGAGAGGTTAACTCGATACGAACGACATGAAGAAAAACGCGTGCTTGTTTGTTAGTTAAAATATTTTTTAAAAAGTGTTGAAATGTTCAGAAAAATTGCTTCTTCACTCCCAGACACACGGTTTTCCAAGAACATCCTGAAAATATAAATGCTAAATGGCTAGCCAAGCTAGCACGGGCTGTGTTTAGTTTACACGGTGAACTAAAACGGACAGACAGCGGCTGCAGTCCAATCCATATAGTATATAACATCATAAGGATATCGATGCTGTCTATATCATTGAGACATAGCACACTATTTAGCAGGGCACTACTCTGTTTGGGACACTGCCAGCTAGCATAGCTATAGCCAGCTAGCCGACTCTGCTCGACAGCTCACCTTTAAACACGTAAGCTAACAACAGCGATGCAAATCAACACGCATGAAACCAATGTTAAATGCAACCGAGTCTTATAAAGCTACATATTAAACTGTCACTTGTAAAATGCACACGTTTATCAGGAATGAACAAGAGTTACAAGCGCGTCAAACCGACCTGAGCAAACGTCGCAAAGAAGACGTTATATTTACTCCCAGGAACAAATCCACACCTCACTCCTTTATCTTCACCATTTAAGTGTTAAAACACATATGGGGCTAGAGAAAATATTCATTCTACGTTTTAAAGCCTTCACTTTCCGACATTCAGACTTGCAAACTGACCAGGAACCAGCCAGAGCCTGATATAGTGCGCGTTTTCGTGACGCACAAACCACGTGAACGCGCACGTACAGGGCGAAAGGGTTGCATAGTGTTAACGCGTTGTTTTGTTTTTTTTTGCTGTGAACTGTTGTGCTTTTTCGGTTTAAATGTAAAATGCAAGTTTGTTATTTTTTATGTTATTCTAAAGACATGTTTAGTTATTTTAGTATATTTTAGGTTTATATTCTTATAATCTTTATAAGAATGTTTTTAAGTTTTACATTTTACAGAGACTTCATAAATTCAGTCAAAAAATTCCTTTTCATAAAAAGTGCAACAAGTCTGATGCCATAAAGCCATGTTATTGGAAATAGTCTGTTAAATTCATCAGTGGCTTCTCTTTTATTTTGATTTTCTATCAACTGAAATATTTGTTCTTTCTTGTTTGGATCTTTAAATATAGGCCTATGTTCATATATATGAATCATTTGGTGCTGCGAGTAGACCATTAACGTTATCCTGAAAACCGTCTCCTGTAACCATGACCAGGGTAAGTGAGGGTAAACTAGGGAGGCATTTATTTTGTTTTTAATATCAGAGAGCATGTTCATCTAGATAAGTTGCTGCCAACTTTACTTTACAGATAAAAATAGCAACATTGACTTACGTGTACATTGTGTGCATAAGCCTCGGATGTGAGTCTACATTCATAGTATATATGTATGCACCCTGCTCACAAAAAATAGGGGATATTTCATACCATGGGAGATTTCATTTAAGAGTATCCTCTAATTTTTTAAATAGTATATGTTACATTTAGAATATGTGAAGGTTTGGATAGAGGGAAGCAAAGTACAACAGGTGGGGGTGTCTCACAATCTTGAGATTTTTAATTACCTGTAAATAATTTAGGCCAACTGTATCATATTACTCCTCAGGTCTCTCATCAAATGTTTCCAGAATTAAAAATTCAGTACTTGAGTTCAGCCAGTAAATGACTTCAGAACTGTAACCTAGGCTTATTGTTAATACACTGGTCACAAAATGTAAGAGATATTTAATTCTAATTTTTGTGAGTAGTATAGTTGGCATTAGGGTATGTTTGATGAGATCACACTGATGTAACTCTCTTAACAGATATAATATATAGCTTAGGCAAATTTCAAAAAACGTGTTACAGAAGAATTATATTTTTATTGCAACACATTTTCATGAGTAGCTCAGGAGTGACGGTAGCTGCAATGAATCCAGTGAATTCAGGGATAGGCTCTGAAGCCTACATGACCTCGAACAGAAAAAGCAGGGTCAAAACTAAAACTTCTTTCACACACTCATCCAGGGTTACATGCTGAAATGGATACACTTAAGTAAAATGTTTAGTCCTGGTTTGTAATTCTCACATACCTTAGGAGCAGATGGGACAGGCATAGTTACCAGTGAGAGGACATGGGAGATATTGTGGGCCTTAAACACCTCATATTTATTCAAATAATTACTCAGTGTGTACATGGTGTGGAGCCTCTGTGAAATTTTTACATCACACAATACTCAAGCATGCCTAACATGTTAAATGCCATTTCGGACATGCAGTTTTTGGGGGTAATATGCCTCCTTAAAAATCACACACACTTTAAAAAGGTTAGTTAATAAGCTGTTATTCATATGAATAATATGATATTAATTAAATTATAATACTAAAGGTTGTGATATTTAGGTTAAAGGTAGGTGGAGCTAGCTGTTTTGAAATTCAAAATGCAAACAAATACAGAGCCTCCCTCACGTGCTTACGCCAAAGCACCACCACTGGAATTCATATTCATACACTGCCTGGGCTGAAATTCCAAGGTCATGAATGTGAGTTTTAGTTACTGCCATGCAGTTACAAACATCAATTTGACCTGGTTTGACATTGGCTGTAGAGAACTATAGACAGAAGAGATTTTCTCTGGGGCATTCTTTAAATTAACTTCGAAAATTCATAAATGTCCTGGCTTAGTGACAGAACCCACCTTTAGGGGAAACCTTGTCAAGACCTTGACAAAGCACCAATGCAAAATGCATTAAATTACACTAAGAACCTGAGTAAATTTTAAATGTCCCCTTGATTAAACTATTCTACTGCTTTTCTAATTTTACATTACTGAACACCTTACAAATAATAATAAAACTTAAAATTAGGAAGATATACTTTGCTACAAAATAAAAAAAATCCTACAGTATATACTGTAAATAATTATTTAAAATGTAAATGCAAAGTATTAACATCAACAAGTCATTATTTTAATTTGTGTTTACAGTAAGCCGACTGACCACAGCTTGGTTCCCAGAACTATTTCTACTTCTAAACTGAAAAACACTTTCAATTGTAATTTAGTTTTCCTAACTGAATTACTAAACTACTAAACTCAGTGTTTTGGTGACATAGAAAGTAGGAAAAACAGATCAAATATACCTCATACTAAGGCAGCGGTTAGTGCTGTCAACTCACAGCACCAAAGTGTCCCAATTCCTATTCCTTGTTTTTGTTCCACCTGTGTGCCATTTTCAAGCAGCCCAAATTATAAAACTGGTCTATTGAACATGACAATATGTTCACTGTTCTCAGGTGTCCTCTTCAATGCATTAGTGCAGGTTTGGGATGTAATGGAATGGAAGATTTGCATCATTGATGTGCACCTGACAAATCTGTAGCAACTATTTGTTCCTGTCATGTTGATATTGACCAAAATCTCAGAGGAATATTTCCAGCACCTTTATTACCCACAATTAATTACAGTCTTAAAAGTGGACAGTACTGATGACTTGATGCAGTTCCAATAGTATCAGGGTCCTTACTTTTAGATTTCATTCATAATATCTTAGATTTGTAAACAATATTACAGGTAATAAGATGCTTCATTTCTGAAGGACCACTTTTCTATGACCAGAAATCAAAAGGGAGAGATCTGACAGAGTAATTAACAGTTTTACTCAGATTGTGCATTATAAAACATGAAAACATAATATATACTACTATATATGTTGTATATTACTGTACGATGCTAGACAGCACACATACATGTAAGTTATTACACAGTAAGGCTACTAAAGGTGGCAACATTGGTTGAATTAGCAGAGACACCTAGAGGTAACTGCAAATGTATTACAACACTGCAGTGCAGTCAAAAGAAATAAAAAAAATCTGGTGCAAAGAATGGATACAGCTTTATACAGTCATATAATTGCAGACACACAAGAATGTTGTTGTTTGGGAATGTTATTTTTTTTTTCAGCACAAACTGCCAGTCAGTTAATAAATCCACAACTACTGCTTAAGCCTTGTTCATTACTCTTAAAGACATTTAAAGAGTATCTATATTTACATCTGTAAGTGTGACATCATAGTAGATGCCAAGTTTATTGATCTGGTTCAGCTCATGAATCCGATGTTTGTACTCAAGCAGGTGAGTCTTGTTCACAGCCACCTTAAATTCAGTCTTAGTGCACAGGATCTTCATCTAGACAGAAAGAAGTGACTTCATAAGGTTGAATAAATGTACATACAATATATTATGGACACCACACGTTTCCTTTCAATAAAGGTACTTTACATATGGGGGAAAATCTTGAGTGGACCAAATAGTAGGCTATACTTACTTCAAAAGGATTTTCTGGTACAAAAGGAAATGAGGGAGCTGCTCTTTCCTCTTTACCCCAGATGTTGTTAATCATACTGTTTCTCACAATCACCTGTCTCCCATCTTCATTAAAGCGAGGGTTGAAATGAAAGGCTATATCTTGATTCTTGCACAGATTGACTGTAAGCCTTATTGAATATCAAAAATAGCATAACGCAATATTAATGTAGTGAAAATACAAACATCAGTCTTTAGACTGCATGTGTCTTCAGTATATAACCATCAGTATCATAGACAAACATGAATCCAGTGTTTTTTTTAAATCTCAGTAACACACTAAGATAAATACAGCATTTCTATTGATTGTTTTCTTAAAGCTAACTAAGCTATAAAATTGGATACTTATGGTTCAATAGGGAATTTCACTGTGCTTGTTCTTACCTTGATGCTCTTGGATTTATAGTTCCCTGGATGGTAATGACCATTCTGTCATAAACACCAGTGGGGAACATTATCTCATAGGGAACTGTCTAGAATAAAAGAAATAGATGTGTGAGTGTATTCCATACCTGTTTTTACCAGTTAATGTTGTTAAATGCTTAAGGACATTTCAGTGATGCTCTAATGAAACTAATATATTTACTAGTGACACAAAAGGAAACTAATATTATGAAATATAATGTCTCACCAGTGGAACATTTGGCACATTTTGAGGGGCAGTTGGTGGGGCTGGTCCTGGCCATCCTGTTGGAGCTTGTCCAGGCCAAGCTGGTGCATGAGGCTGACCAGGCCAAGCTGGCATTCCTGGCTGTTGTCCTGGCCAGGTAGGTTGGTTTGGTTGCCCAGGCCAAGAAGGGTTTTGAAGTTGTCCAGCTTGCTGATTGGTTGGTGCATCACCGAAATCAAGAGCATCTGAGAGCTTAGAAATAGCAAAAAAAAAAATTTCCATTACAATTTCCATACAGGAGCATACACATTAGAAAGCAATACAAAGATCTGTAATAAACAATCCCTCCTTCACGAAGTCTTGTGGATAACTGTAATGCTCAGGATAGCATCAGTCAGTGTTAATAATAACCAATTTCCCTTTCTCCAATGAAAAAATATCCAAAGGTATTGTTTCTCATTTAAGCATGTTTAAAATCATGCGTAATATCAGGAATTGATCTTAGTTTTCTAAGTGCAGTAGCACTTAGCTACTGTACATAAAACCAGCTCTAGATGTATGGACGATCTAAGAAATGATTTGTTAATAAAACTGAATTAGTCAACTAGACAACATGCAAACACAAAACTATAACAAAAATATTTTTTTAAAAATTATTTTCACCACATATTCTTATGAACCACGTGTGTTTCTATCCAGGTTTTATACAAGTTAATCTGATTATTTAGCAGCTCTTTAAAGTGCTTTTCTGAGAGACATATATTGTGTCTCAGAATATGTTTGCCAGGCCCAGTGCTTTGTTGTAGCTAATTCCAGTCTACAGCTACTACAAATAAGAGAAATGTGATATTAGAAGGTGTAATTGTGAGGTGAACAGGCCTTGGTAGTTCAGTTTGTATTGTGGTTTCGGGCGTGGTTCTCGTCCCTTTTTTTGTTGTTGTGCAGGTTAATTTGTGAAGACTTTGGTGTACTTACATCCATGATATCTGAAAAGTAGACAACACAACACTGAGTAAGAATAATTGAGTATGTTTGTTATTAATTTCTCATGTCATGTGGTACGTGCAGTAAACATTTCAGAAGACTAAAAGCCTGTCTAGGAAGGAATTAATTTGCATACGCAAAGGGTTTGTTTAACTTAAATGTTAAATAAATGCTGAAAGCCTACTACTGTATGACTGTAGTTTTTATTTTGTATTTAGGCTATAGGGATTGAAAAGCATATTCAAGGGATTAAAAAGCAATCCTGAATTGAACCCTGAATCCTGAATGCTTACACTCAATTTGAATGACGCATATGTGAAAATCTATCCCTGCCACACCCAGTGTCATCACAGTGACTAATAAAGATACTAAAGAACAGTAAATAAACTTTTAGAATCATAAAGTGACCGTAATAGTAAAAACTATAAATCCCGACTTAAATATATTTATAGGATAGTATTTATAGGATTTCACAAGGACAGAGTATATAAGAGATCAATATGAATATGATCAATATGATCAATATGATCAAGAGTGTGATATGGCATTATCCATTCATGTATCCATACTACATTGTAAAACACATTCTTATTCTAAAATGTGTGAGCTGATTCATGCAGGCATACGAGCAAATACTGTGTACACGAATTCCAAAAGTGAGCTGCGTAGCAGGTAAGAACATGTTAGAATACCAAGACAGGAACATCTGCTGCAGTTCACTAAAAGAATTTATTCTAACTACAACTCCACTGTGGTCCATTTTCATAACCAAGTCTGTATTCTGCATTCAACTATTCAATTAGATCTATGTTACAGGCGTCACAACCCTGGAAGTTAAGTTAGGAAGTTCTGCCCCCTAAGTTTTTCTTCAAAATCAATGAGTTGGTAATGAATGGCCTACAAGCTTATAGCACAGCACTTGATAGAGAATAATCAAGCATTCAAAAAACAAGCATTTCTGTAAAAAGAGAAGAAACAAGAATGACAATTTTGTCCGTGTTTTACCTGTTGCTCGGTGTAACCTGGCACTGAGTCTGATTCGAGATGGCGTCGACTGTAGACAGAGAGAACACAGGGTGGAGTGTTTTATACACGTTAACAGGTCCTGTTAGTCCCTCCTTGTTCTCGCAGTATCCCCTGCAGTCACTCCACCCAGTAGCTCACACTGTGGACCAAGCTCAAACCTAACAAACACCAACACACTCTCTTATTCAGCTGCCATTCCACACTGGTGTGTCAGCACTGGAAAATCTTAGCAGTTGTACTGTTGGTTTAAAAAATTGTAGAACATAATCCCTGCTAAACAAACAAACAAGCTATACTGCTCTCAAAAACTAAGGATTTCAAAATAAAATATCCCCTATTGTTTGTGAACAGTATAACCAAAGACCAGCATATATTGTTTTTTGGACAAGACTATGCTGCAACCAGCATTACTCGCTTTACAAGACCATGTGAGCTTACAAGCATAAATCTTGGATCTACACGGAACCTACTCCGAGTTGTTATTTGACAAGCATACCAGCATTCAAAACATATATATGTGCTTGTAGATAATCATCAAATCATACTTAAAAATATATTTCATTAGTGTTGATGTCTTCATTCCTATCAAGCCAATATGAAACAAACAAGTTTTTTATAAGTAAGCACACTTGCAACATTTAAGCAATGCAAATGATTAGTTAACGTACACAATAGTAATACAATGTCCGCTGATGACTTTCAATAGGAAAAGAAGTTCAGGTATTGACATGAAAGAAGTACTTTGCCAGCATTTCTGTGCATGTATACATGTCATTACATGGCAAGATATAATTATGTGGTTGTTCTACTTTGCTTGCTAAAGTTACTAACTGAAGTTGAACTGAATTTAAAACACTCAAAAATTTAAACATTCAAAAAATTATGTTGCTTTTATTTGACATAGGTTCAGTGTAAAATCATATAATCAGCTAAAGGAATATTTAACTCACTGTGACTTGCAAAAAATGTGACTTATGAGAGGCAGTTTGTTTAGTTTGTAATTAAAAGTTTAAAGTGACACACAAGCAGATACATTTTTATTGCTAGTATGCGTCACATAGGAAGACTTTATTCTTGTATAAACAAGAATGCATCTGTGGGTGGGCAGGGTTGCTATATTGGCTTTAAGGGAATTGTGTAAAAAATGAAATTCACAAAGGAGTTCACTCACTTTCCACACCTGCTTATTCAGTTTAGTTCAGTGGAACAAATCCGTAATAGGACACACACACACACACACACACACACACACACACACACACACACACACACTATAGTCCAGAGTCATAGGCAGCAAATACTGACATTGAAATTGTTCATTACAGCTCTGGTATCCCTAATCACATTTTTTCCTGAGGTATACTTTAAGTGATAAATTACCCTTTCACACAACATTTTTATTACGTGACATACAACATACAACATTATCCTTTAGAAGAAAAAACATTACATATTAGCTCCGCTGAAACAGGTACATTTGACCACAGAATAAACCTTTGAATAATAATAATTATTATTATTATAGTAATAATAAAAATATAATCTATAAAGTGTTTTCAAATAATTTGTTAAATATTAGAGCTGTAGCAGTTATGCTCAAAAAGCATAACTATGAATTTACCTGCAATCCTACCATCCCATAGCATATGACAAGCTATACACATTGACATGGATACAGTACAGACAACCATGTATACAGAGACCAATGACACATATAATCACTGGGCTTTGGATGAGTCACCCACAAATACACAAATACCCACAAGCACAATTACATTTCTCAGGAAAGAGCATAATATCTTTAGTGAAACCATAATATATGAACAAAGCAGCCTATACATATATATTTCAAATAAAAAACACAAAATTAAACAATGTTATCACTTAATATACAATTAGTGTTATTACATAACACTTGTGTTGCATTTTTTAAAATTTAAGTGTTTTTTAATGTTACGAATCATAGAGCATTTAGCACAATTTGCTTGAAATTACTTTAAATAAAATTAATAGATTTGGTATGTTCATCCTTTTGCTATAATGACATCATGCACTTGAACTGGCATGGACTCCACGAGTGTGAGCAAAATCTGATGATCCTTCTTATACCAGCATGATTTCACATTAGTGTCTTGTGGTGTTACTGAATTATGTGACAAAATGCATACATGAATTGTCTTCAAATGCCCAATAAAAGCCTGATGGTGTTTGGGTCAGGGGGACATTCTATTAAATTCTGAAATGTATGTATTTTGTTTTAAACATTTAACTTTTCATTCAATTTGTTATACTGATTATAAGATTTGTAACGGAACTGATGTTGTATTAAATTTAGGAGAAATGCAAATAAGAAACAGTGGTGGGTATGTGACAAAAATTGTTCAGTAATTCAACACCTGAAGAACACTGAACAACTCTGGTGTGCATGGCATTGCAGCACTATTAAAAAACATTTTGTGGACAGATGAGCCTGAAATAGCATTTTAATTTAAATGAGAAGCAATGTGTCTAGAGAAAGAAACACACTACATTCCAGCATAAGAACCTCATACTATTTGGGCCTTTTTTGCTTCACAGGGGGCAGGATGGCTTGTAATCACTGCTAGAATAAAGAGTTGCAACCCCAAATTAGACAGTATAGAAATGCACATGAAACAACACAGAGTGTTTCTTATGTTTACTTTTATTTAATTGCAAATTTAATTGCATGAACCTGAGATATTCCATGTTTTGTAAAGACAACTTCACTTAAATTGTTAACAAAACATCCATCCCTGCAGTTCAGGCTTGCAAAACATTCCAATAAAGGTTGAACCGGAGCAATTTAGAGCTAGTAATGTATTAAGAAAAACACATAAAAAGTTCTGAGCTGGTTTGATATAGGTTATGTCAACAGGTGATCATAATCATGATTTGGTACAAAAGCAGCATCCAGAAAAGCCTGAGGCACTGATGAGCAAAGATGAATCCCCAGTTTGTAAGTCAAGACACATTGAATTACATTGAATTAGTTCATTTCCTCTATTCCAAAACGTCTTTTAATTGTAGGGTAATGGCAACATTACAAAGTGGTGAGTGCTTTACCTTCCAACATGTTTGGAATGTGTTCCTATAATCTTTGGGGTCAATTTGACCCCATTCAATGTTCAACGTCTTTAATTAATGAGTGAAAGCTTGAAATTTAGCTTCATATTTTATGACTTTTCCTAATTTAATAGAGACAACTGGGTAAACATAAAATTAACACGATAATAAGTTTTCATTGTCCTGTACACGTTGTACGCATTGGTGTTCTTTGGGGTCAATTTGACCCCAGGCCCTTTTAGCTGACTTTAGAGCCCTAACCTACACAGGTTTGCATAGCAGGCCTATAAGCCATTTCTCCTGGTGGTCTGTGTGCTATCTCTTTCTGCTCTTTGTCAACTAAAGATGACTTCTAAGGAAAGGTTTTCTGTCAATGAGGTTTTGTCACAGCTCTTTGACCATGAAAGTGACATATAGGAGAATGTGTCTGAGACAGAGGATGATGTTGAGGAGGAACCTGATTATGAGGCATCCTCCTCTGATGAGAATGAAGCCCTTAGTGTTGACCCTCCTTTTGTCTGTCAACCACCAGCAAATACACTACCTTCCAAAAATGGAAAGGTATTACGATCCATCTCTCCACTTGAACAACAAGGTAGACTTAGTGATGCTAATGTCATCAAAATGGTTCCAGACCCCACAATATATGATGTCACCAGCAGTGGCCAAAATGCCTGTGTACAGGAAATTCTTATTAGAACTTGTGGAGATATTATACATTATTATGTACATTTTAGTAACAGATGACTATTTTCTTGCCCTATGTAATATTGGATAATTTCCCTCATTTAATAAATGACCACATTATATTTCTCTTCTTTTCTCTTTTATTCTCTTTTTGGTTATCTGTTCTTAAGATTTTTTGAGATCTGGATGATGTTTTTAGGTCATATGGAACAAACTTTCAAGAACCACTGTAACACATGTAAATAAGCTTATGAAGATACCAGCTCATGTACATACCTCCATGTCCACATGTGCCAGCATTTGATATTTGAGCTCATGTTATGTTATGAAACTAGGGCTCAACATTTACTGGCAGACTTACCATATAGAAATGACAAAAGAGAACCATTTATCTGACTTAGATAAATAACTCAAAACAGTTTATTTGTTAATAATTAAACTTTTGTAATGTTTATATTTTCTATGTTTCTCTGCATATTTTGTTATTCCCCTTCACTCTGTTCTCTAATGGTCAGGATCCCTAAAGGACCACCACAGATCAGATGTTATTTGGGTTGTGGATCATTCTCGGTGGTTCTGTTGTGTTAGCTGTGTGGTGCTGTGTCTTATTCAAGTCTAATCAAGTGGATAATGGAGGTGTAGATTGGTGAGTGTAGTTAGTAATAGTAATAGTACCTATTACCTGGACGATGCCAGTCACCCTCTGCATACCATCATTAGCAACCAGAGGAGCCTGTTCAGTGACAGACTTCCCAAGTGCTGGACCAACAGGCTGAAAAACCATAACATAGGTGCAATATTTTGATAATGT
>JAVSBV010006860.1:0-12732 GCA_033117975.1 Parotocinclus spilosoma
CCAGTTAAATCTTTTGTATGTATGTAAAGTAGGACTGTCGGTCTGCTTACTATTCTGCTGCATTTGCAATTTACTATCATGCATAAACCCAGAAAATTACAAACAGTATTGGTTATTAGATCATTATCATTTGCTTGTGGTTTTGAGTATTTCAGTTTAATCTAACATTACTTTTTGGAACATTTCAGGCTCTTTGGTGATCTCTGTGTATGCTGTGTGTCCTGATATCACTGCTACTGTTACTCCTGATTTGGATGACCCAGAAGACAGAGGTTAGTTTAATTCGTTTTTGGAAGAAGCACTGGAATTGTAGCTCTGTACAGGTATGAAGCGCATAACATTCTTTTGGGTAACGCCCTTTCGCTTATACATCCATAATGATCAATAATGTGATATGGGTATGATCCTTCATATTGAGGTAATTAAAAAATACTATGGGTAATCCATATAATCCTATTGTAGTACAGCAGTTGTAATGACATGCATAACTGGGCAGCCTCATGTGCCTAAAGGTTTGATAACACGTGGCATCAGCGTGAGCAGACTGAATACTGAGGCATGTTTGGGGCTGCGCTCCTAATTAGTAAAAAGATGATCATGATGAATTACGTGCACTGACTCCGCACTCTGCAGCACAAGAACCGTGCATTGGCTCAGGGGACGGATATAGATTCGTGCTTGTTTGTGGCAGAAAGCTAACGCTCCGTCAGGGAGCAACAAGGGGACAAAGAAGTATAGCCTCTTTGCTTCACATAAAAGCTGTTCGTCCACATTAAAACTCTTAAAGAACAGTTTTCCATAAATATGTGTGTAAAGAGAGGTAACTGAATCAAAGTGCTGCATGCAGCTTCACAGTGAAATAAGGATGGCAGGGTGGCACCGCTGTCTCACAGCAAGATGGTCCCGGGTTCAATCCCAGTGTGGATTGACCTGGGTACTTTCTGTGTGGAGTCTGCATGTCCTCCCCTGTTTGCACAGGTTTACTCTGGGTTCTTCGGTTTCCTCCCACAGTCCAAAGACTTGAGTGTGTTAATATGACTAGTCTTGAGATAAACTTGTGTGTTTCACTAAAATGGCCACTGATGCTAATAGCGATGCTAAATAAAACCAAATAAACAAACTTTTCACTTGGTAAAAACAATTGAATATAAACGCGTAGCGGTCAGTGTTGACTTGAAATAAATCAGTATACAGTTATGCTTCATTTAGACCTCTGGTTGTTAAAATGGCTTGACTACTTGGTCAGTACAGTATTCCATATAGCATTGCCAAGTAGAGTATATAATATGGTGTTTAGACAACGTCCAGTTTGCATAATGTGTAATTTCACAAAGTATAATGGACATTAAGCAACCCATACCTGTATTTATCTAAATGCTGATTGTTTTCTCTTTGTTGTCAGGTGTCCTTCTATATGTTCCTGTAAGTGTGAGTAAATACAGGCTGGGTGGCTCTGCTTTAGCTCAGTGTTATGGGCAGCTGGGAGACTGTAGTCCAGATCTGGATCATCCTGAACTGCTCGCAGCCTGCTTTAACACCACTCAGTCACTCATCAAGGGTGAGGAACTTTCCTCCGCCACGGCTTTTTTTGGCAGCATGGTGATTATAATGACGCCCATGTGTGTTTCTGGAAGATCGCCTGTTGAGTGCAGGCCATGATGTCAGTGATGGAGGACTTATTTCCTGTTTACTGGAGATGGCCTTTGCAGGAAATCGTGGGATCGAGGTGGACTTGCCATTCAAAGGTGTTGAAGGTTGGTATACGATCTGAACAGATAGGCCGTCACACTTACTCTTACAAAGTGTTAGTATCTCTTTCACTTTGTCTCTGTCTCTCTCTCAGTGATGGAGGCTTTATTCTCTGAGGAGCTGGGTCTGGTCCTGGAGGTGTGTGAGAAGAACGTGATGACTGTAAGTCAGCGGTACACACAAGCTGGCCTGACCTGCCATGTGATTGGTACTACCTCTGGCTTCGGACCCAAGGCGATGGTGAGCTCTCATGTTCTACCATTTTTTTATACAGTGCTTAAAAAGCATTGTGTAATGTTTTGCCTCACATTTATTATAGCTATTATTACTATTCTACAGATAGATGGATAGTCACACTGTGTGGTGTGCTTATGCATTTTTGCAATCAATATTAATTATTTATTATTTTAGTTTAGAAATTTCAGTCAGATTAAAAAAAAATACAAATATTTACAGAATCAGAGCAGCTATGCATATTCAGTCCCCCAAAAATCTGTCTATATATACATAATACATACATATACACTACTAAACCCACATGTGGCCAAAAGTACTGAGACACAAACCCACATGTGGCCAAAATATTGGGACCCAAATCCATGTGGACAGACGTATTCAGGCACAAACCCATGTGTGGCCAGAAGAATTGAGAAACAAACCAACATTGGCACATTTAAGCACTTTTGTACTTCCTTCAGGAAATTCAGATCTAATTTAAGGTTGTTCTGTTTTTAAATCATTGAGGATTTAAATAACTGATAAGTTTTCTTTCTTCAGATCAAGGTAAGCCTGTGTGGACGGGAAGTGCTGAACGAGTGTCTGCCTGATCTCAGATCGTTATGGGAGAGCACAAGTTTCCAGCTGGAGCGTCTGCAGGCCAATCCGCTCAGTGTGCAGCAGGAAGAGCAGGGACTTGCAACTCGTACCCAACCATACCTCAATCTGACCTTTGATCCTGCTGAAACACCCATCATGAAACAGCCTGGTTAGTAACAATTACTTCTTTAGTCTCATATGATGTAATAAAGCACCTCCTGCAGCTAAGAGGCAAGAGCCACTGTTGATGACATGTTTCTGAGCCCCAGGCTGGCTATGGGGCTGGTGTCCCATCCAATTTTGCCTGTGTCCAAAGAATGTATAAATTTTTAGAAGCAGTTGCCATTAAAATGCACAACCGGTCTGAGAGAGTGAGGCCCTTTGAGAGATCATCACAATGCTGTGACACCACTGGCTTCCAGTCCAGGGCATGCTATTGCCTGTGCACTGCCATGTGGGGAACCAAAAAGATCCTTTTAAAGAAAAGTGGTAATTTAACATAAAAAAATCTATTTGTGTGCATCCTTGTGTATTGTTGTGTAGCTGTTGGAAAGCCACGTGTTGCAGTCATCCGGGAGGAAGGCAGCAATGGGGATCGAGAGATGTCTGCCTCTCTGTTTATGGCTGGATTTGAGGTTAGCATGCATGAGTATACACCCTTAAAACCTTTTTTACAGTAAAACAAGTGTATATATCAATTAGTAAACAAATACACCCACCGGCAAATACACCAAATTCTGACCCTACCATCCAAATGTCACAGAAGAAATCGAGACTCATCAGACCATGGAACGTTTCTCCAATGTTCTGTTGTCCAGTTATTGTAAGCCTGTGTGAATTGTAGCTTCGGTTGATGTTTGTTGAGTGGAGTGGCACCAGGCTTGGTTCTCTGCTGCTGTAGTCAATCTGCTTCAAGGTTTGATGTGTTGAGCATTCAGATATGCTCTTCTGAATTACTCAGTTATAGCATATGTTTGAGTTATTTCTGCCATTAAACTCACCAGTCTGGTCATTCTTTTCTGACCTCTGGTATCAACAAGGGATCACCCAGAGAACAGCCACACATTAAATTTTCTATAATTAGATATAATAAAACACCATTTTCTATAAACCCTAGAAATGGCTGTGCATGAAAGTCCTATCAGCAGTTTCTGAAATACTCACATCAGTCTGTCTAACACCAAACAAACATGCTGCTTTCAGACTCTCTCAAATCACCTTTCTTCTCCATTCTGATGCTCCGTTTGCCTAAATGCATTGAGTTACTGCCATATGATTGGCTGATTAGATATTTGCGTTAAAGAGCAGTTGTGCAGGTGTAGGTAATAAAGTGACCTGTAAGTACAGCACATGAATATCAATTTGTACATGGTGATAATAAGCATAGCATTTTACATGTTCACATACGGTTTGTTCATACATTTGCTTCATTTTGCAGACACCAGTACTGTTTGTACTTCTTAGTAAAAATGACACCGCATGCTACAGTCAAAGAATGGAATCCAACTAATACACTGTTAAGAACAGATGTAGGAAATAAAACAGTAGACATGATAACGAGGGAAAATACTAGTTTTGTTTTAAAAAAGTACATTTATTTTTTGTTGGTTTTTTGGGGGGGTTTTTTTGGAGGTAGGTAATGTGATTCTTACTTAAAGCAAAACATTTAACCATTTGAATATTCTGTGGAAGTTCATTCCACATGTTGTACTGGGTAGGCCAATCGGTTAGCTAAATGTTAAACTTGTATAAATTGCTTTCTGTAGGTGTGGGATGTCACCATGCAGGACCTGTGCTCTGGCTCCACAACCCTAGACCCGTTCCGAGCCGTCGTGTTTGTGGGCGGCTTCAGTTACGCTGATGTGTTGGGGTCAGCCAAAGGTGAACCCCACACAAATACATATAAACATGCACATAAACAGAAGTCACCCATCCCATGTTTCGTTTTCTATTTTCATGTTTGGGTGACATTGAGGTCTAAAATGCTATCCCACCACCATGATTTGAGTCCTGGTGGATGCAACCAGTTAAAGCAGGGTTAAAACAAACAAACACCAATATCTAAAAGACATATTGTATAATTAAAAAAACATATGGATATAAATCAGTCAGTGTTGGCAAAGATTCTGTGGTATTACAAAAAATATGGAATCATATGGAAGATGTTCCTTCAACTTTTTTGCTTATTAGCTAAACACTGAACATCAAATAACAAATTAAATGATTCTAATTAATATCATATATGTATGTAATCATTAACCACAAGAAAATCACAATTAGTACTTTGTTGTGGCTTTCATAAAGGAGCGAATTCTTTGAAGCATTGACTGGTTCCAACTTTCTCGATTCTCTGCACTTTAAATCTGATTGCTGGCCATGTGACTGAGTGGACGTGCTGTTCCCAAAGAACAGCTGTAACACACTTAACTGTTTGTAAGATGCATCACTCTGAAACTTCATTATCACCAATAACTATTTTTCATCAAAAGAATGAACAGGGGAAGCAACAAGCAACACCATATTCTTAAATGATTGGGGAAATTTTTCTTTATTTGCTTCTTGTTTATGTCCTGATGCTTTGACATATTCCTTGTTCTACGTTTTTTCTTTGGTTTAACCCATTTTGCTTCCCCCAAATTTGAGACAAAACTGGCTAGAAACAACCAGCATCTTTTGCCACACCCTGTGTTGGATTTCCTTGAATTGGTTTTATGATGTTTTCCATTTTTTGGGGTGGCACAAACAGCAAGAGCCAAACAGATCCAGAAATGGCTGATTCGCTCCCTATTCTAGGACTGTTTCTATGTTCTTACCATGCCCATGTGGGTTTTCTCCAAGTAATCTGGCTTGCTCCCACAATTTAGTCTGACTTGTCGCTCTAAAATTCCCCATGATGAATGTGATTGACTTGTATCATTGTAACCTCGCTCCTGTCACAAATAGCCATTTATGCTGGTGTATTGTTGTATAAATAAACAAACAAGTATAATCCATTGTTTCAAACGACAACTCTTGTTAGGGCCATGTTTTTTGGGGTTTTTTTTCAATTAAACAACTTATTAAGGTCTGTAAACACTTCCGTTTTAGGGTAAGACTAACTTCCATTATTGTAGAAACGCAAATTACAAGGTTATTTCATTATTTTACTTCTGCTTGATCTGGAAAACAAAAAAAATACTTAAAAATAATTAAATGCATAAAATGTTCCTGAGTATGTCTGGTTTGTTGCAACAAACAGTTATTTTATTCATATCAATCTGTCTTGCTTTTTATCTTAGGCTGGGCGGCTACTGTCACCTTTAATACCCGTGTTTGTGAACAGTTTGAGCGTTTCCGGGATCGGAACGACACCTTGAGTCTCGGAGTATGTAATGGCTGCCAACTTCTGGCCCTTATGGGCTGGGTAGGAAAGACACAGGACAGAGGTAAGAGAGAAATACCATAAAATATCACAGTATGTCATTTTGTATGACTTTGATCTGTGTAAGTTTGATCCCATCACCAGTAGTGAATGAACTACTGCACATTGCTGAAGTTATACATGATTATACTTCTAATTTAAGTTTATGCCCATGCTGACACATTTGTGTTTATTATATCATTCACAGGCCAGTGACTACAAAAATGTTTTATAACAGAAAGTGTTTGTGTGTAAAGATGTATTGAATATGTCTAACTGTGCCCACTTTCTCTTCTCCATACTTGGTTTTTGCAGGCTCAGGGGTGATCCTGACTCATAATAAATCAGGACGGTTTGAGTCCCGCTTTGTGAGTGTAGGTATTTTACCTTCACCAGCCATTATGCTGAAGGGCATGGAGGGATCTGCTCTCGGTGTGTGGGTCGCCCATGGAGAAGGTGGGATGATATTAACTAAAATTACCACACTACAAATTTATGCATAACTTACTGTTCACAATGTTATCTGTAAAACTTCACATTTTGAAGTATTGGTGATGTCAGAACACTATATTTTATACTGTACTTAACAGTGCTGAAAGGGGTGGTGTAGTGTAATGGTATGGACTAAAGGGCAAAAATAAATAAATTGCTGTTTAAGGAATTTGGAACTGCCTCTATGTGACAGCGCTATTATTATTATTATTATTATTATTATTATTAATTTCATCTGCAATTGTCCTGCAATCCATGCATGGCTTTCAAGGGTAGATATCCAGGACAAGTTTCTGCAGAGTCAATTGCTACAGACCTCCAAACTTCATGCGGCCTTCAGATTAGCTCAAGAACAGTTTGTATAGAGTTTTCATAGGTAGACCGTACACAATACATTTCAGTGGATGATTCATGCCAATACCAAATTGCATTGTGTACATTTAACAAAGCAGAGGTTCTCTTCTTCTCTGTAGGTCTGTTGCAGTTCTCCTCTCTTGAGGCCCAACAGAAGCTGGTCAGTGCTTCTCTTGCCCCCCTACGCTACGTGGATGACTCCGGAGCTCCAACTGAGACCTACCCCATGAACCCTAATGGTTCTCCTCTGGGCATAGCTGGAATCTGCTCTCCTGATGGGCGCCACTTGGCCATGATGCCCCACCCTGAGCGCACAGTGCTTGGGTGGCAGTGGGCCTGGGCACCCACATCACTCAGATCCTCGCTGCATTCCTCACCTTGGCTTCGCATGTTCCACAACGCTGCTGCTTGGTGTCAAAAATCAACTGAGTAACCATGTTATGTAATGCTAGACTGTTGTTACATCTTTGAAGGTACCTATTTCTATGGATGTTTTAGGTGACCAGATACTGTTACAAAGCCGACTTATAACAGGATAAATGCTAGAACTGAAAACGCAAGTGCCAGAAACTGTTTTAAGGCTAATGTGATGATATGTCTTTAACTTCGTACAAATGCAGGTTGAGGACCAAAATTAAATTAATTAAAATACGTTTCCATTTGTGTGTCATATCCGTAAACAATGACAAAAAATATGCATTGTCCAGCAAAGCATGCTCCAAATAATTCAGAATGAACTCCATTTTTCCTGAGGTTCTTAGAAATACTAACTTTAGTTAAGAATAAGATGAACCTATGCTTGTTCAGCATAGCCTATAGCCCGTTTTACACAACGTCCCAATGTCACTGCAATTGGGGTTGTAGAAACGCCCTTGCCATAGCCAATCCCGGGATTCATCTTTGTTGGCATACCAGTGCTGTTGCTACACCTGGGATGGATTCCTTCCTTCTTCAAAGTTGGTCATGTCTGTGTGATGCCTGATGCATCATTGGGTCTTGAACCCAGGTATTCACAGTGGGAGCTCGTAAATTTCTACTGCTTTACATAAATAATAATATATGTAACATAAAGAATGATGGGTAGAGTTATAAGCTAGATGGAGCAACCCATCCATAAAGTGCCAGAGGGGGTCATTGTTGATGCATCAAAGAATGATCCCATTTGTCCTCTCCTCCCTTAGACACAACCAGGATCACCAGGAGTGTACAAATCAAGTCAAGGTAAAAAAAAAACACTTTATTAGAGGCTGTACATCTAAACTGCATCAGTAGGGTATAAGAAGTTCTACAAACCGTAAATGATTGGATCCATAAATGAACATTTTCTACAAAGACCAAAAGCAGCATGGCAGCTAAGCAAACAAAATATTTTCACTTCACAAGCATGACATTGTAATCATTTGTCTGTAGGTTGTATTAGATTCTATAGGTAGCAAGATAAAACAGTTATTTACACCGTTTTTCAGTTGTATGTGTAATTCTGAACAACTGCACTGACTGGGTTACGGTTTTCTGTTCACATAGCGCAATATGAATGCAGTCGTACACAAAACATTTGGGAACATCTGGTCAAATTTCATGTGGTGTTCATTTTGCAAGGAACAACCACATTTCTGCATATCTTACAAACAGTTAACAAATGAATTAATAGTTGAGACCAAACCAAACAATAGTGTGAAATGGGTATGTACACGTGAAAAACAGAGTACTTAAAAACAAGAAATGGTGTAAGTGGAGGTACGAAGCAAAAGTCTTAGGCCACCATTAGATTATATAAACTATTGTTTTAGCAATGGTACGCTGACCATATATCATTATTCCTTAGCATCTTTATTAGAATGCAGAAAAAATACAGGAAATTTGTAGGCAGTGTTTAAAAACACAAACATTAGTTTAGTTAACTAATTATTTAAAAACATTTAGTGTGACCTCCCCTTACACTTCAGCAATAGCAGCGTCATCAAGATGCCAAATTGGCTTTTCTGCACTGTCTTTTTTTAAAAGGGTAATAAGACGACATGCTAAAGCTCAAACAGTCTGGCATAAAGATCAGTGGAAAAGAGTAGTATGAAAAGCAGAATCAGAGTTGGAAATTTTTGATCCAATCGTTAATGACATGGTCTTATTATTATTGCTAATACAACAAATTAAATGGTGGTCTAAAGATTTTCACAGGCATATATGCCTTTGCATTATGAGTAAATGCGTGTGTTAAAATGAGCATACACAAGACACTGAATTTCTTCCCTGCCATGTTTGAACCAGGGTGCCAAATCTTTTGTACTTTTGTGTGAACTGAATTCCATGCAACATCTTCCTTTGCAGCAGTCAGATATAACACTAGTCCTTTGGCCTCCATATTAGAGCGTATTGGACAGTATTCCTTGTTCTGCCATGTGTCCCCTTGATGTCCTCCCTGGTGCAATCTGCTGGTGAATGTTGATGATAGAGAAGAGGAGGAGGCAGACCACCACCAGGTCATCCAATAGCCCCAATGACCAGCTGAAGGGATCAGGCATGGGTTCGAATGGGGTGAAAATGGACGCAGCTGCACCAAGCCCACACAGAGCCACTCTCAGCAGAAATAACCACACCAAAGCATGAATGTTGCTCAGAGCTCGAAATGAGAGCAGCAGGAAGAGAGGAGTGTCACACAGGTAGTCGCTGACCTGAGCAAAGAAAGGCAGTGGGTATGCTGTCTGTTAATTTTCTCATTTATAAGTGGGATGAAATATGGATTTTATCGGGCAGTTGCAATCTGAACAGACAAACAACTTTTATACATACACCGATCAGTCATAACAATAAAACCACCTGCTTTAATGTTAATGTTAAGTAGAACACTATATCAATACCATTTCTGTCTTTTGACTAGACTCCACATGAGCCCAACAATTCACACATGTAGTCCTATTTGGACCACAGACGTAATCTGGAGAGTAATATATTTTAGTTCTTATAGGGTAATAGTGGTCATAAAGTGGAACTCACCCTTCGTGGTGCTCCAGAATAGCGTTTGTTATAGTCTCTAATGTGAGCCTGGATTTCTCTCTCCTTCCTGCCTGATCTGGTCTCGTGGAAACGCTGATATATTACACACACCTAACGGAAGACAGGATGAAACCAGGTAATGTTTAAATATTTAAAAAAAGCTAATTGTTAGTAAGCTGTTTATAACATCCAGCAAACTACACTCGTTGGCCACTTTATTAGGTACACCTGTTCACATGTATCTTACCAGCCAATCCCATGGCAGCATCTCACTGCATTTAAGTATGTGGTTATGGTCTAAGGTAAAACTTTACACAGTCTCATCAAAATAATGACTACTTCCAGCAGGATTACATGCCATGTTACAAAGCTCTAATCATCTCAAACTGGTTTCATGATAATGATAACTCAAACACAATCACCAGATCTCAATCCAATAGAGCACATTTGGATCTGGTGGAGAGAGAGATTTGTGTCATTAATGTGACAAATCTGACAAATTTGCATCGGTGCTATCACGTCAGCACGGACCGAAATGTTTGAGGAAAGTTTCCAGCACTTTGTTGAAAATCTAGGCCACAAATCATTTAAGGCAGTTCTGAAGGTGACAGGGGGAACAGCCAGCAAGGTGTACCTAATAAAAAGGCCGGTGAGTGTAGTTTGACGTTTTAACCGTTCTTAAGGCTTGGACAAAATAAAACCCGTTTCAAGCGGCTCTAAATGCAGCGATGGAGAAACATTTGTAATGGAAAACCATACAAGTGCTTACGCTGAACACATTTTCCATCAGTCAGTCAGGCCTTGTGGACCAACCTAATTACTCCAGTCTGACACGGTGGCACCGAATGCACCAATCGCAACGCCGGAAAGTAGCTCGTGGGCGGAACCCTGACGTGTCTGAATATTTAATGAGAAGTGGTGAGTTTCGGCTCACGCCACGCCTCTGCGTGAAGAATGTCACAGGCAGATTGAAGCAAGTTAACGGGGCGCGCCTTGTGATTTTTAAGCTCTTTTTCTAGCGGGAACACAAGTGGAAATGGCTTACCATAACCAATACAGACCTAAGCAGTACAACAGCGCGCCGCCAGACCAGGCTTTCCTATGGAATATATTTCAGAGGTGAGTGAAAACACCGCGTACAGATTCCGCATTGGGAACTGTGAACGGACGCGGAGCCTGAGCCACCGCAGCAGGACGTTCTCCTGCTCGGAAGCGCTGCACACCGCAAACGGGCAAAAGCCACTTCAGGAAAGCGGTTTTAAACGAAAGGGGAGCGTTGAGAAACTTTACAGCAGTGTTGTGTATATGTTGAGGGAAGCGTGTGTCCTGGACGAGGGAAAGAATGTCTTCTCCGCTCCAGATTGGTTAGAGAACACTTTAGCTAGTCGGTTGAATTGACAAAGCTACTGACTGCGTTTCCTGGTTTTCGCCTACGCGACATAACAGTTTAAACCCAATTCAGTGACGAATGCTTTCTGTTCAGTCGTCACAGGTGGTGTGTGAAACGTCCAGGGTTTACGCTGGGCTTTATTTCGGTTATCAGAGCCGTTTAGGTCAGGTTAAATGGTTATTGAGCAGCTAGCTAACTTGCCCCTTGTGGTAGTACTGAATTATGTAATACTGCAGAGGGTTGAGTGCTGCTTTCACGCTTTAAACCGCTGCCCCGGTTGAAGACCGATGATAAGAAAAGTGCCCACGTTTGTAGGGTTAACGAAGAGTAAGGAAAGTTCGCTGTGCGCGGCAATTCCTGACACGGACTACTGAGATTTTGCCCTTGGTCATGCGGACAGTCTTGTGGCCAGTCAAAAGGTCTTCACCAGTGAGTCACCAGTCAGCTCTTTTCTTCTCTATGTGGCGTGAATCATTGTTTAGAATGCCCTCTTTGTTTTCCTTTCTGTAAGGATTGTTCCACAACACACACTGGAATTTTATCCGCTTTGGGAATGCCAGAAATGCTCATGTGTTCAGGGATTAGGTCCAGGTTTCAAATCTCATATCTGTTTGACTAAGTTTCACTGTTTGGTCCTAGAGCGAGATCTTTAACCTACACTTGGATGGACTGTAAGATTGTGCCAGTTGTAAGTCACTGGATAATGACTAAATAGTGAAAATACTGGACTGTGGAGCGAACTGTGGAATGGTGCCCAGCCAGACCTTCACCAAATGGCCAGTGTGGTGTCCTTGAACAGGCGTCTTAACCCAGAATTGCATGGATTTTAAGATCGTGTCAGACGTCTGTAGATCTGGGCACGGGCATACGCTGAATAACTGTGTTTAGGGCACTGGACTGTAAGTTCCAGTGTTGAGTCCCACCTGCACCAGTTTGCCACTCTTGAGCAAGGACTCTGTTGTAAGTGGCTCTGGACAAGGGCGTTCACTAAATTAGTAAATGTAACCTAAATGTGGTTAACGTTTGGACTGTACTGGACTGTGGGTTGTAAGGTTCAGTCCCACCTCCAGGCGGGAGGTAGTAACTGTAAGAGTGCGTCAGTTGTTTCAGTACTTCTGCCAGGATGCCACTGTTTTGTTTTTGAGCAAGACCCTTAATTGATGGTGGCATGAATTGTAAGATTATAACGGTTCTCAGATGTTTTGTACAAAGTGGTTACTAAGTAGCTAAATGGTTAAGGCACTGGACTGTGGATTGCAGGGTCCAGCGTTCAGTCCCTCCACCAAGATTGGGGCTGCCACGATTAGTCACGATTATGTCAACTATTAAAATAGTCGACGCGTCGTTTTTGGGGTTTTTTTTGTGGGTGGGGGGTTGAACTTATTTTTCTCTCCAAACTATGACAGTTTTCATTGCTGCGTCTGCCTTGCTGTCTTTGACGCACAAGTGCAGTAGTGGAAACCGGGGTAGGCAGTCATTGGTCACACTCTATGTCAATACACGCAGGCGCAGAACAAACAATAACAGTTTAGTTCACAGG
>JAVSBV010006871.1:0-12731 GCA_033117975.1 Parotocinclus spilosoma
TTCATTGAAAAATAAATTTGCAAACAAGTTTTTCGAAATGATCTACAACACAATGTATAGGTACTCAGCATGCGAAGAATAATACTGTAAAAAACAAGTTCTTAATAAATTCCAGTCAACGTTTGAAGAACTTATCCAGTGTGATTTAACACGCTTTTGCAATGGCTAAGTGGCGACTTGTGGCTTCTTTTTTGTTATAAATGGAAATGTTAGGCAAAGACCTGTAGGTGGTAGTAGAGGGCTGGGGAGAAACTCAGGAGCATTGTAGTGATGCCAGAGACGAAGAGTTTCTTTGGTAACCACGAATATTACATATTTCTTATTCGCTGTCACGTTATTTGGTCCGATTAAGTGGTATTTTGGTCCAAATAAGCGAATAAGATTACACGTATTTAATAGGACTTGTTTCGGTACTTTAGGATTTGGTTATGAAATATCCCCTAATTTTCGTGAGCATTGTAGATATGCTGTAATGACCATACACATATAACTATTGGACACAAACAGTTGAAAACTTGGACTCGTCACTATACATATCGCCTTTCCTGATTTTCACTGGGTTCAGTCATAAGTGCATGGACTGGGTACCAGACCATTTCAGGGTTCTGTACACATACTACTGTCCCATTTAGCATTGTGTTCCAAGCAAAGCGTTGTTACATTTTTTTCATTTACAAAATTGAAAAGGTAACATAAAAAAGTAACTATTAGTCAGTGTCAAAGTGAAATGCTAATAACTTTTTTAAAAGGTTCTTCACATATTCATAGCCAGTAGAACTGGAGTGCCAGCTGTTACTCACCTGTGAAGACAAAGAGGTGAAACTGTACTGATTAAAGACTTTCTTCATGGCTGATACAGCTCCTCCAGCATAACCATTCCACCTGACACTCTGCTAAAAAACACATAGCAGAGTAAGCGCATCTGTCTGTCACCCAGTCTGTGTGTGTGTGTGTGTATGTCTGTGTGTGTGTGTGTCTCACCAAAGATGCCCCGGAGGTAGGTTGGCTCTTGTTGTGAGGGTTGAATTTAGGCTTTGGGGGCTTTCCTGCCAACCTGTCTTTATGTCTGCGACTGTTCATGTGCTAGAATAAAGTACACAAATTAAAGTTTGATTAACAAAACTTATGTGAATTCAAAAATGCTTCTGAACGTATCCATGCCATAAGGGGCACTGGCCTGGTGTTTATCATAGATCCAGCCCTAATGACTAAAGGAACTCTGAGCCACAGAGCTGTACCAGGAACCAGTGCTAAGTCACCTTTGGCAAGGTGTTGCGTTTTAAGTTTGGCCGATATCCCCTTGCCACCTCCACAAAATGTGAGGCACCCCCTCCTTTTTTGTCCTTGCATTCCCTTCACTGACTTGTTAGTGCCCTTAGCAGAGGTAATGACGGTCCTGTGATGATTTTAACAGGACAATGCAAAACCATATGCCGCATTCATTAAAAAGGCTTGGCTGCAGAAGTATAGATACTGGGCTAGCTTGCTTCCAGTCCCAGATAGAAAATGTGTGGATAATTAAAAAATAATATGATGAACATTTACAGTTTGTTTGCAGAAAGAATTGGACAAGATAACCCCTGAAACACTTCATTACTTTATATTTTTTAATTTTCTTGAAAATGTCTTTTAAATGTTGGGAGAAATAATAGCAACATTCCAAAGTGCTAAACCCTTTACCGTTCCAATGTTTTTGGACAGTGTTGCAGGTCTGAAATGGACGAATGGGTTTATGCAATATTGTTGGTGTGATACTTCTATAAAAAAAACTAGAATGTTTAATTTTTCATTATATTCTAACTTCCACATCTATGTCCTTATATGCATAATTAATTTTCCATATCAAGTGTGGGGTCAGCGTAGCATAAATTATAATTAAAAGCCGCAGTAGCTGCCTAGAGGAAACAACTGTGCACTCAGTCTCATTCTTATATCCATACATACTCACAGACCCACATCTAGTTTCCATATTCTGTCATACAAAATGAACCTTTTACTCAAGCAAAGATTAATGAAAGTGAGGTCACTGCAAATGCAGCACTAATATTAGCACTAATTCTCAGGACCTGAAAATATGTGTTAATATGTTTTGGCACAAAGTCATAACTGCTGCTATAGCTGTTTAGCTTTTTATAATCGCATAACTGTCGCATAAATGGACACTAAGAAAGCAGATTCAAATAGTGTGCCATAATAACCAAATCTGGAACACAACTCGAGAGTTTATTGTGTTCATGGATGTGTATTTGTGTGTGCTACCTGGGTGAGCTGAGTCTCAGAGTTGACATGGATCTCACACACTTCACACTGGAAGCTCTTGCTGGTCACAGCCATGCTGCCCTTGTTGGCCAGTCTCTTTGTTTTACACGCGCTGCGGGAGGAGAGAGCCTTCCCTCGCCGCCGTGGCAAGACGGTCTGTCCATCTAGCATCAGTTTATGTTTGGTCCCTGCAGCATTTCAATCACAAGGGGACATAACTTAAGTGCAAGGGTTAATGATGTACTGGTAAGTTCCATTTAACAACCATCCAAACAACATTCGTTCACTTTAACGACCAAGGTCTTAACAATTAAAATATATTTTAATAGGAAATCAAAGTCTGTCTGTGAACTCTCCATGTCAGCACGGTGATCTTAACAGCCAATCAACGCTGCAGGTCAACGAGCAGAAAAGAAGAGTTCAAAAGCAGGAAGCCCATCACTCATGTGTGTGTCTGTGTGTAACAACCTTATTTGTAACAAGCTGTAATTGACATTCATAAGTGTATGTACCTGTCCTATTGTAAGTCGTACTCCTTTGTTTGTGTCCCCACTACCTTTAACTATATACACTGCTCACAAAAATCAGAGGATATTTAAAAATGAATATGAAGCAATTAAAAAGGAAGCATTTGATTTTGTCAATAAACACGATCATCAGAAAAGCAAATGTAAAGTCAGAGAAAGTTGCTTGATTATGCAAATGAGATGCAAAGTCAATTATCCTGATTAAGTAGTAAGTGATATATTCATGGGGGTGAACAGAAGCATGTTAAACTGGACCAGGGAGCCCCCACATTGACTGTTCAATAGGGTGTATGATCATCCAAGACTGTTAAAACACACTGACAGTGATGGAGCATGAACAGGATCAGATTGTCCAGCAGTTCTTGTGGGATCCTCTTTATATTCAGTTTGAAATATCCCCGTACTTTTGTGAGCTGTGTATAGTAGTCGCTCGCATTTTGGCTTCTGTCAAACAAAAGTATCAGATCCATCCTACACAATCCTCTTAAGTGTTACGGCTTTCCCCTACACCGAGTCGTACCAATACATTGCTGGATTTATTTATAATGATTGTGAATATCCATAAATGACAAAAGGTTAAGCCTGTGCCTAACAGCCTAGTCTTCCACATGTGTTGTGAGACACTGTCCGTTCAGACAGACGTATGCATCATTTGCATACAGTTTTCTTGTGTATATACACTTATACTCACATAACAGTACCAAAAAAGACTGTGTGGACTATGCTAATGTTTGGTCAATGACCTGTTTCATAGATCCTCCCATGTGACTATCATTTACAGATACACACTGTACAGAGGATGCTTGTTTTGGTACCTGTTTCTAAACCCTGCAGTTCCACAGATGAATTAATAAACCTAGACTGATGGTTTTAAAATGTCAATATGTGTAACTACTTAATGTAGTTCATGTAGTTAACAAAATACAAACAGATACAAACAGTTTTTAAAATCCAATCATGTACTTGACATAGACTCAAATAAAAGAGTTAGGGAAGAGTGTTTTCTGTAAATACTAATAATATGCTGTTATTTGTAGTATTCTTTGAAAAGCATGTTTTGATTAAATGTGCAGTCAAACCCTGTTACCTGAAATTGTTACAATAGTGAATGGACCAAATGTATTAGGACAAAATGTTCCCACACGGATAGAGAAAGAGCTGACATTTTTGACATTGTGCGAACCTTTTGCTGGTCCTTATGAGAAAAAAACTGTGGCTTTCTTCTTAAAAAGTCTCTCTCTTAAAAAATAAAAAATAAAAAAAACACAGTGGTAACAGTGTCATAAGTGTATTCTTGTTCTCCTGGATGAATACTTACCAAAAATGAGAAGTAAGACTAGAGCGTCGCCAGCCTGTCGCTACTTGCCGACATGACAAGTTTTTGTGTTGTGTTCGCTGTTTGTGAAAGTTTCATTATAAACTGAATTCCTTCAAGCCCTACGATGCCACCCAAACATTCTGCAAGTTCTACCGCTAAAATAGTGTTTAAATACTTACATAAATATAGCGTCCCTACTTCACGGATTTTCGTTGATCGCGGGTGGTCCTGTAACGTGGAACCCCCGTGATAAATAAGGGAACACTGTACATGTGTTTTTCAGGTATTCCCTATAGCTCGTTATAGCGGGTTTAGTAGTTTGGATGATGGGAAGATGGCATAAAATATCTCATACATTATAGTGCGAAATCAGATACTGCATGTTGGCTGTACTTCCAGATGGATACGGTAGGGGCATCTGATGAAATGGTCAGTGAGCACAGCTGTGTAGGTGTACATAATAAACTGGCAAATGTGTCTTAATGAAACCCACTCATGGAAAGTATCTTGTTTTCCACTTGAAGTCCTTGCAGACCTGCACACATACCGCTGTTGTGAGCCTCCAGCTGGGTGAGTGAGTTGACTGTCACTTTGCAGACAGAACAGTGCAGGTGCTGCTTGTTCCTCCTGGGTTCTTTCTCCCTCGGGGCATCTCTTGCCAGGCTGTCCTGTTCAATGCTTGTCTCGCCGGGACCAGCGGCATCCTGCAGGCTCTCGGCGTGCTGTAAAGGTGGAGGAGAGACGGCCATGTCTGCACACGACACCTCAGATACAGGAGTGAGGACCACCGAGCTGACCTGTGTCTCACTCAGCTTCACCACCGTCTCCACCGAGTCACACAGCAGAGCTGCAGGGAAAGGGAGCGACATAATTATAGCCAGAGTCACATCAATAGAAGAGTCACATCAATTTGTAAGTCGCTCTGGATAAGGGCGTCTGCTAAATACTGTAAATGTACAGTAATCGATCAATCTGCTTATGATCTTCGAACAAAAGCAGAACACTCTCATGGCATGACATGCAAACCTTTAAAAGGAATTCACCAGAAATTCCAACCGTATCACTTTGTACTGCATCTGTCACACAGGGAAACACTGTTTAACGAGGTATTAACATCTATTATTTACATATTTTTCATTTAATGTATTTTCATAAATATGGATTTACTTTGCATTATCTGTTAGCATAAGGTGGAACTACTTTATGGTTGTTGTGCACGGACACTTATAGGTGTCACAATTTCTCTGCCAAAAGTTTGAATTCTGCTTAAAGGTTTAAAGTGTTTAAAAGGTGATATTGCACTGGCTGTTCTTGACAAATGGTTTCATCAATTTGACTTATTCCCTCTTGGTTGTGTGCAGCCAGTGGTATGTTTATTCATGCTTATACTCTATCGTTCTACAGTGTGTGTGTGTGTGTGTGATTATGTGTGTAAATTGTCATGCATTTGAATAACCGGTGGATCTGATTACTCTGAAGTGCAGTGGTCATAGTGTTGTGTATTTCCTGGAGGGAGTGATATGTAACTCTATAACAGTCTAAGCCTAGGATGCTGTGGAGATGGTAGTACCATGTGTTTTCATCGATATCTCTGATGCATTTACATGCCATTGCATGACGCATGCTTTTATATGTGCAGGTACCATAGACAAACTTGTTGATTCATTTTTCATATGCACTTCTATCTACATGTAATTCAGAGATGAGGGAGCCATGGCACATGATGCAAGGCAGGAACCAAACCTACACAGAACTCCTGTCCACCACACTGCATGTGCACACACTCACTCAGTAGGACTTTAGGACAACTGTCATACTTAACAATATATGTGTTTTTTTTTTTATATAAATTGCTTGGGTGATGCAACAGAGACTGACTAAATCTCTATTTCGTGATAAACCTGTGTCATGATGCCTTCTGTCCAGGTCAGGCATGACACCTTTTATAGGAATTGAGGCCAGGTGGTTTTGCAACAGCAACTTCTCCCCAGCTCAGTGATGGACTGTTGCCCCGTTCAAGCTTTGCTGTGCCCTGTGAAATGGGGAAAGGCTGTGTATATGCTGAAACTGCTCAAACACTTTAGGATAAGTGTTCCTGTTGCCACACCTATGCTCTCTATATTGATCCATATCTAAATTAATGACTCTCATTCTTGGGTCTGTGGTCACTTTAGCAGTCGCCGCTTCACACTTCCTCATCCCTCAGTTCCTTCTCTGCTTCTACCTCCCATCAACCCAGTGGACTCAGAGCATAAACAACATAAGACAAAGACTATAAGTAACCAGAATCAGTGCCTCCATTAAAGAACCCTGCACAGTCATAGCCAGCACACACACACTGAGTATCAAGTGTTACCCAATGCAATTCTCCCCATTTCATTAACTTTCACACTTCATGGAGGTGTGAGAAAACCCTTTCATGTGCAAACAGTCCCTCTCTCCTGTGTACCCCCTCTGGACTGAACGCATTTTTCTTCTCACACCTCTGGGCCTCTATAAAATCTACCACAGGGGAATTCTACAATTACAATCTCAGTGAGACATCTAAGTATCAGTCCACGTGTGAGAACTCAATGATAGGACAGACAGTAAAGGATTGTCCTGGTGTTTGTACGTATTAAACTGATATGTACCCACTGTACATGGAATAAATGATAAGATGTGTGTGAAAGGTGGATTGTTAAAGAGTTTATACAGAGTTTAAAGAGTTTAGGAGTTGGGACTGTGGGGCCTAAGGTCTAAGGCTTAAGGCACTGGACTATGGACCACAAGGTCTAGGGTTCAAATCCCACCTCTGCCACAGTTGGGTCCCTGAGCAAGGCCCTTAACCTACAATTGCTTGAATTGTAAGGCTGTATGAATTGTTGCTCTGGATAAGGGCGTCTGCTAAATAACTTAAATGTACTGTGCTGTGCTGAAATGCTTATAGAGCTGTATTACATTTACATTTACAGTATTTAGCAAACACCGTTATCCAGAGCGACTTACAATTAACAAAGTCTTACAATCCGAACAATTGTGGGTTAAGGGCCTTGCTCAGGGACCCAACTGTGGCAGAGGTGGAATTTGAACCCTGGACCTTCTGGTCCATACTCCAGTACCTTAACCGCTAAGCTACCACAGTCTATATATGTATATGTATAGCATATAACACATCACTGGTTGTGGACTCACTTTTGTACTGTGGTGGAAAAAGTTAAGCAGTCTACTATCTTAGACACAGCAGTGCTGCTAGAGTTTTGAAACACTGTGTTCGCTCACTGTGCACTCTATAAGACACATCTTACATTTTGCTCCACCTTGTAGATTTTAATTCGGAGACAGTGGGTTATCGTTTGCTGCACAGTTTATGTTAGTCATCCTCTAATCCATCATCAGGGCTCACAGGGTACTGCCTACAGGATGCTGGTGGCTGGACATTTTTGGTTGGTGCGCAATATTTTGACCAGCAGTGACACTGAGGTACTTAATATGAATCATGTTTTAATATCTAACATTTTGGATTTGGCTCCAAGATAAAAAATAAAACCTGTAAAACCTGGTGATTGAAGCAATGGCCTAAGTGTGATCTTATGACTAAGGATGGGAAATAAAAAAACAATACAAAATCTATTCTTGTTTTACAACATTTTATCCTGGTCAGAGATGGGGCGCGGTTCAAAGAGTATACTGGAATTCAATTAGCTCAGGAAAATGCATACAAGCCATCATTTTGTTGTTCATTTTACATGAACCCCCGAGCAATGTGCCAGTCCAACATTCAGCACTTAAACTGTAGTGAACTGACCTAAAAGTTTGCAAATGTCACTTGGGATGGGATTAATCGTACAGTCGCAGCCGACTTTTGGTCACTTAATGGATCATTGATCTCCACACATTTCTGTCCTTGATCGATGTGATCCAGGAAGTATTCCGGCAGGATAGTGAAGTAGTTTGCCATTGCTTTCTCCACCCCTCCCCATTTATTCAGGCTTGGGACCGGCGTGCAGCTGTTTCCAGTTACACGACTGGGGTGTTTTTGCATACACAAGTCAATGACAATTTGGAGACCCCAAATAACCTAACACGCATGTCTTTGGACTGTGGGAGGAAACCAGAGTACCCGGAGTAAACCCAAACAGACACAAGAAAGACATGCTGACTCTTCACAGAAAGGACCCAAGCCGCTCCCCCTTGGGATTGAACCCGGGACCTTCTTGATGTGAGTTAAGCGGTGCTACCCACCGAGCCACCGTGCTGCCCTAATGTCACTTAATGCAGCATAATTATCATACAGTATACTAATTCTGGTGGAATGAGTGGTGTCTACAAACTTCTGGTCATACAGTATAACTGCACAATCCCTGGAGATCAGGCGAATAGACCTTCGGTTGAAAGCACTGGAGTATTCCTTTGAGGATACGAGATACTGAGTCACGTTCCTTGTCTACTCAGATATTCATAGCACAGCCCGGACTGCTGTGTTACATTTCTATGAACACAATAAAACAGTTTAGTGACAGAATCAGTGGGCTGTTTAAAATG
Organism: Parotocinclus spilosoma; assembly: GCA_033117975.1. NCBI lineage: Eukaryota > Metazoa > Chordata > Actinopteri > Siluriformes > Loricariidae > Parotocinclus > Parotocinclus spilosoma. The sequence continues at coordinate 8,629 of JAVSBV010006871.1, forward strand.
CAGTTATGCACTGAAAAACTGATACATGCAGCTTTGCAGATCCCCCCAGTACCCCCCACCCCCTACCTCTCATGGTCTCTCAGTACATGTCACCTGCTACTCTCTTTGTCCTGTCTCGCTGCAGTATAATGGCAGTTGAAATGCTTAATGGGTGCTGATTGGCTCCTGCAGCTGCATCCTTAATAATAGAGCACTGCTAATTTCATCAAGTAATCAACTGTGTGTGTGTGTGTTAGCATAAAAGCAATCCAAAACCCTGCACGGTGATTAAATACCCTAGTGTATGCTCCTGATAGAACATATACATGAATGTGAATATTCATTTCAGCTCCTAACATTGGGAACTTTAGCCCACCATTGGTCAAATCTTTAACACTCAGTAACACCTTGACTTCACACGCTGTGAGGCACCCTGTGTTTGTTTATGAAACAAGAATGAAAAAGGTGGCCAATGATAACGGTAATTAGCATAAAACATGCCCATTATTGATAAAATGAAAAGGAGCAAAGGCTAATATGCTCCCGTCCACTCTATCTCTGTGGCTGAAGAAAGAATTGGGTAGAATATTAATATGTAATTTGATGAGTTCAGCCATCCATTTTCTCTTTTGGACCCTTTGTTCAAATTTGCTTTTAGTTTATAGAGAAAAAAGATATATTTAGAATAAATAGGCTAAGCTAAACAGTAGGAATGGCTAATAGAAACCTGGTCAGTTTTATCCAAAATCTCTACTCCAGGCTGTTCATGCCCATGTGAGAAACAGCATGTAAGCCTCACAATGCTGCAAGGGTTCTACACACAACTGGAGAGGAAGAGCACAGCTAAAATGCTTACTTCCCTTACAGAATTGTTCTGCCAATCTGCAAATCCAGCGAGCACCTAAAAATGTGTTTCCTCAAATGGAGTTGATATGTTAGAAGTCAGGCATATTTTTAATGCATAAGCGTGCCCTGGGTGGAGCACCAGTATATTGCCAGGCCAACAGGGGTCACTGTTGCAGTGCCAAGGGATGACTTGATTCCTCAGGTACAACTAATCATGCATGTATGATGCCTGGCCTGGTCAGGACTTGAACCTGTGTAGCCATTCAGACATTTGGTTCTACAGTCCAGTCTCCTAATTAGAATACAATCAGAAAATACAGGAAATATATTGTCAGTAATAAATACAGAAAAAGTCCAGACCTGAATATTACAGAGACAGTATGGCCTGGACAGAGAAATACAAAATACAGCCTTTTCTGTTTTTCATAAAAAAAAAACTCAGGGAAGTGCTGACACAAGACTGGTATAAAACATTATAATATTATATCACAAAGCACCAGGGCAGTCTACTGAAAGCTTCAAATGTGCATAGGGCCGAGGGAGGGCACACTATACACCGACTGTAGAAGCCATTTCCACTTGAAAGATGGCTTTTGTTTGGAGACATCTGTAAACAATTGTAAACAGACTTTTTAAAGCTTATCATTGGGGGTGTATTGTGTTATTGTGTTACTTACTAGTGTCTTGTGTTTTACAACCCTCACTTTTGCCCTGGGGTTATTATTTCCATTTAGACATTTATAATGTTAATCCTCAATTTTATTTTCATGTTAAATGGAAACAGCTTCATATTGAAGTCAAAATATTTTCATAAAAAATGTGTTGCAACAGTTTAAACAGACACATAAACACGTGTACACACTTACTTAAATAAAGAGTGTCTGCATTCCATAGTTCATAGTTCTCTCCACCTCATAAATCCTGGTTGCCAGGCCCGGAGTGGCTAATCGGGAGAATCGGGAAGATTCCCGATGGGTCGGTTCCTATCAATCTCAAGTTTGGGTCGGTTTTGACACTTATCTGTCACGTATTTAATCTTCTTCTTGCATTCATCTCTATTCATCATTAGATGGGTTCTACCATCTGAGGGAATTCCCCCCTGCCAAATGTTTGAGCTGGTTGCGTCCACAAGTGGTCTTTTCTGGAGCGATAAAATTAAATATAGCAACAGAATAACACGAAGCGTCAGTCGGCTGTGATGGAGGGTAAAAAGAGGCCAGGTGGAGCCGAAAAGGCCAGATAAAAAAAAAAGAAAGAAGATGGAAGAAGAAGCTGCCAAATGTGCAAAATTAAGACTTTAAGTTACAGAGATATGGAAATAATCTTGAATTGTCAGCTATTGCGCAACGTTTGCAATGGCAACTTAGCGTAGTTTTTTTTTGTAGAGCCCAATACACACCATTAATCACAAATGTCCAGTTTCAAGCTGAAAATAATAAACATAATTTAGAATTGTAATATATTAAATGCCAAACTCATTAATGGTATGTTTTTGTAGCATCGGAGCATATACAGTACTTGAACTTATACGCAATGAAAAGCCATTGTAAGAGCTAGCTGCTGTTTCATTTATTCATATTCCTCCTCCATGGAAAAAGTGGGCTGGATTTGGGTATGAAACTCCCGGGCTGAAAAAGGGGCCCACTCCGGCCCTGCATGGAGACCTGTTAGAACTGAGTTCTGGGGTGTCCTGCAAACTTCACACCAAGAGCACAACATGTTCTAATGAAAAACATGAAGGCCAAGACTAACGGCAAAAGTCTGGCGCAAGATCACTATGAGATGAAGTAATTTAGTAATGTTGGCACTTTCTGTAGGACTAGGTATCCTGCATAGGTCACACTAAGAGCACAACTTGTAGTGCCAAAGAACAAAAAAAGAAGCCTAACAACAAAGAGCTGCAATTTCTCCAGGTCTGGCTAGTGTTATTAAATGGGATACTGTTGCTACTGTGGGCTTCCTGCAAAGTTTGATTCAAGAGCTGAAGAATATAGAAGGGAAACCAAGAATAACAGCGAAACAACTGCTAATTCTCTAAAGCAGGCTAACGTCCTATTTGCCATGTCTCTGTAAGTGAGTGTCCCAAATAACACACCTAGATCACAATATATACCAAAGAAAGTGAACATTCAATCAATCAAAATCTAAATTTATTTCTATAGCGCTTTTTACAACGGAACATTGTCTTAAAACAGCTTTACAATCTTATATTATCTTAAAAGACCAATCCCAAACTGAGGAAGCCTTGGGCGATAGTGGCAAGGAAAAACTCCCTAAAAGTAGAAGGAAGAAATCTTGGGAGGAACCAAGACTCAAAAAGGGACCCGACCTAAATGGGTGGTCTAGATGTTAATTCGGTAAATACTTAAAAGTATATTAAAGTAAAAGTAAAATTAAGTAAGTAATATAATTTAAATTAATATTTAAGTTGGTAATACACTAGGTAACAAAATCAATTTTAAAATGAGTCCTCAGTGGGAGGTCCTTGGAGGCACACCGTCTCTTAGTTCTTCAGAACTGCCTAAAAAGGCCATGGAGAAAATTTAGTACAAAATATGCTGTTCTTTTGTTATTGATTTATTTCAACAGGGTTCATTAACTGATGTTAAAACTGATGTTCCAGGACCAGCTCCAGTACCACACTTAGATGTTCCTCCACCTCAGCATCACTCTACTGATTTCCATCAACACAAACCACTTCCACTATGCCCAGGCCACACCATACACCATGGTAACTCTCTCCATCATTCAGTTATCAGGAGACGATAAGCTTCCAAGGACTTCCCACTAAAATCTTCATCAACTTTTCAATCAACTTTTTTTTTTATTTAATTGTTATTAATCTACTTATTTTTACTATTAATACAAACATAATTATTTCAGTTAACATCTAGGCCACCTAAGGAGATTTTTGATTTTTGGTCCTCCCAAGGTTTCTTCCTTCTACCTTCAGGGAGTTTTTCCTTTTCACTGCCGCCCTAGGCTTGTCTCAATTTGGAATTTGCCTTTTTAAGATAAGATAATGTTGTGAAGCTGCCTTGAGACAATGCTCCGTTGTAAAAAGCGCCATAGAAATAAATTTGACTTTGACTTTAATAATCAGTTTTGTTTAGTAAAGGTGAAAAGAGCTAATAGGATTTGTATTTATTTCATTTACATTTACATTTACGATATTTAGCAGACGGCTTTATCCAGAGCGACTTCAAGCAATTGTGGGTTAAGGGCCTTGCTTAAGGACCCAACTGTGGCAGCTTGGCAGAGGTGGGATTTGAACCCAG
>JAVSBV010006892.1:0-12731 GCA_033117975.1 Parotocinclus spilosoma
ATTCTGTTCTGAGTTGAGAGGACACTAGTCAAGTCCCTGGAAAAAAACGCCTTGTTGGTACGACAGGGTCACAGATCTTTTTCTTAAAAAGGAACGGAGGGCAGAATTTACATATAAATAAACACATTTTATGATGTTGGCCGAAATTGAGCTTCCCCTCCTTGAAAGACCAGCATCTTTTTTCATGGTTCCCACATGTAAACAGAGTAAAAGCCCTGCCTGCTCTACTTATAGCAAACAGCACTGTTTTAGAAAATGATCTAGAAATGCTGTGGAATAAACAATACAGCCAAATATAACCAGGTGACAAGTTTCCATTTACCATCAGGCCACCCAGTCATACAACAAAGTGACAAGGCAACAATATGGTGCAACTACATAATCAACATTCCAGACAGCAGCCTCAGCAGTGTTAACAAAACACATACATAGCACAGAATCAATGATAGATTATGTTTTGGATAACCATTTATCTTTAAGTTTTGGATAATCAAATTTTCCTAAGGTTTAATAAACATATCTTTAAAATGAAAGATCTTTACCACTTTTCACAAATATTTTTAGCTCCTACTGTATAGTAATTACAGTCCTCAAATGTTATATGAGGCGGCTCATTACAGTGACAATACATGACATTAGGAAATAATATACAGTGACTCCAGTGATTTGTCAATCAAAGTGGTGGTGCAGAGCTATCAAAGGGAGGTGCAGCAAGGCAATAATACTAATAATTTCAAAGTTACTTATAATAATTACACTGTAAAGGTGACATGTCACTTTGTTTTATTCAATCACTAGTTGAAGTTCTGTGTCAATTGCAATTTTTACAATTAATTCCAGAGGAGTGTGGATGCAAAAGTTCAGGAACCACTGCACTAATGTGACCAGAGGATGAGAGATATATACAAAGACAGCATAACACATTTAGGAGATGACTTGACTGACGTAGCACCACTTAAACCCAAAGCAAATTGGCAGTGTGAGAGTAGCACCACAACAAGCAAAACACGTATTATTTAAATGCATCCTTGCTGCTAACTGGATATTAACTTTCTCTGCTAAATGTCTACATCCACTACAACTACATAAACATAAACATCCTTCCAACAAGCATTTAAGAAGTCCTTCCCTGGCCCACATTTCTGGTTTCCTATTCAGAAATTTTAACATGTACACATTTACCACGGCAAGCCAAGCCATAAACGGTTAAGGGCCTTGCTCAAGGGCCCAACAGTGCCAGCTTGAATGAGCAAAGATTAACAACAAAACAAACAAACAACGAATGAACAAAATTCTTTTTCCAAATGGCATTAGTCAATATTAATTTACTAATATAAATATTACTACAACATGTAATATATATATATATACACACACACGCACACACGCACACACGCACACACGCACACAATATTCTAGATTTATTACTATACAATAGAAATGGCTAATTTACTTCACTAATGTGTAAGGTCTGGGTAGCAGAATACATAAATGTTTGCCTTGTCAGCACCAGCACCTCTACCCCCTGCTATAGCCTCTTGCTGAGTGCCAGCTACAGGAAACACGAGAGTCCCAATCACACAAGAACACTAGATTCAGCTACTTAATTCAGATGAGACTGGCTACTTTTGTGTCTCCTCTGCACTCATGTTGTGTCTTCATGTCCCTATTTTCCATTATCCCACTCCTCCTACTGTAATCATGTTTTGTTCTAACCACTGAACCACGTATATGTTGCTTCAAACTAGTTTCTATGGGCACTCCTACCGAAGTCTGTGCAATCAAACACAAAGCAGTCATTACTGTCCCTCCCTCACAGCTGAGAAACACACCCTGCTAGGCATTCACAGAAAAACACGCATACCGGAGCTTATACACATTTCAGGAAACATGAGCAACCATGTGTACTGATAACACATGATTAAATAAACACCAAGAAAGACAATTTTACACAGATGATCTTACACCTATTTGCAGCACACAAATAAAAACAGGGCTGAGTATTATGTCACTTATGCCTGTGGCTCAGGCTGTTTCAGGATTGTGGCACAAAAAGATTATCAAATACATAACCTAAATATGAATCCACAAATTATACATGAAGGTCATATGATCTTCACTCATTGACAATGTAGGGAAGGGTGGACTGCATAATTTACACTTACCAAACAGTGTTTCCACAGCGTTTGCTACATATCCTGAAAGTATCAGTGGCTGTAAACATGGACATGAGCCCTGCCACAACCTAGCATTAATTAACAAATACAAGTAGGTGATGCAAAATGTCCATTTGGAGCTACATTCACTGTTGCACTAACCACAGCCTTCAGTACAGAACATTTTATTGGGCACATGCTGTGTCAGCTTTTATCATTTTACTAAACAGAAAAGTGTATATTTAATTACAGATTATTCAATAAAACAACCATTCAACTATGCAAAAGTAGTTAAAATTTATGCAAAAGTTCTCCCTGTATAACATTACAGTCGCAGCTGACTCTCGGTCACTTGATAGATCATCGATCTCCACACATTTCTGTCCTTCATCGATGTGATCCATTAAGTATTTCGGCAGGATAGTGGAGTAGTTTGCCATTGCTTTCTCCACCCCTCCCCTTTATCCGGGCTTGGGACCAGCATGCAGCTGTTTCCAGTTACACAGCTACGGTGTTTTGCGTACGCAAGTCAATGACAATTGGAGATGCCAATTAACCTAACACGCATGTCTTTGGACTGTGGGAAGAAACCGGAGTACCTGGAGTAAACCCACGCAAAAATGGGGAGGACATGCAGACTCCACACAGAAAGGACCCAAGCTGCTCCACCCTGGCATTGAACCGGGGACCTTCTTGTTGTGAGGCAAGCAATGCTACCCACTGAGCCACCGTGCTGCCCTTAGAAGTAGTAAATATACTCATATACCATTAGAAAGTCAACAAAAAGGCACTCAAAAGTTCAAAGAGCACTCAAGCAAAAAGTACTAAGGCTGATAAATACTAGAGTTCTACATTGCTCGAGAAAGAGAGAAAAGGACTGACAAGAAGGACAAGAGATCTAATTTAAAAAGTTAAAAATGTGCAACTTTCATGTTCTTAACCCAGTACTTACTGACTTTCAGTTCTCAAAAGGTTAATGGAGTTGATTCAAATGTTCTATATATACTAGCTTTATATGAAAATAATGGATATTTGTCACAAAAATGCTGAACAACAAAACATGTTGTTTTTCGATACTTTGCTGGTAGTTTGTAAGAAGGTGAATCAAAGCAAGTTCTGTCAATTTACCTGAGCTTAGGAGCTGAGAGCAAATTCAAGAAACTGAATTCTTGTTCAAAGAGTACCGGTAGCCAAAGTTTTAACAAAGAAAAGTAAAGTGTAACTAAAATAGCAGTGCAAACAAGTTTGACCCTGCTTATCTAGGTAAGGGATGGACAGTCGGTAACTGGCATTCACTGGGCAAAGGCAGAAGCGCTGCATGGACAGGGTGTCAGTCAGTTTAATCAAGACATCACCAACCTTCATGCTGAAAATGTAATGCTGATTACTGATGCAATAGGTGAAGGAAAATTCCTAGTGAAGGAAAATTTGTCTAAACCCACTAGTGAAAATGTCTCTATTCTTTATATTGAATTTTATAATGTTTTTTAATTACAAATCATACTGTATGATAAACAAACAGTTCAGGTAAAAATTGAATCTTTAAAAAATGACTGACCATGTTAAACTGCTGTGTACCTAACATAAGCTTATATGGAAACCTTACTTACCCCACGACCAACCACTCAATTTATTTTAAATGTTTCGAAATGTGTGTTTTCGCTAACAACGTGTTGGTCTCCCTGAGTCTCCATGCAAATGCAAAGTTTTCTGGTTACTTAACTATGATAGCATAGCGGTTAAGGTACTGGCCTCTGGACCAGAAGGTTCAGGGTTTAAATCCCACCTCTGCCAAGCTGCCACAGTTGGGCCCTTGAGCAAGGCCCTTAACCTACAATTGCTTGGACTGTAAGACTGTACAAGTTGTAAGTCGCTCTGGATAGGGGTGTCTGCTAAATAATGTAAATGTAATGTAACTAAATAGATCAGGTATAAATTAAATCAGTCACTTCCAATAAGGGTGAAAATCTAAAAGCGATTTAGAAATATTTTTATCCTGATATTAAATGTAGCAATTTGCTTACCTCGTAACTGCTGCTGCTCCACTGTGAGTGCATCCACCGTGTAGGTGCAGAACTCTAGGTTTTCCAGAGTCTGCTGATGAGCTATCTCATCTTCTGTTCCTCTTTGCTCCAGCATGGCGCGCAACTCCTGGGCTGTATTTGTGTACACAACAATGTCCCTCTCAACCTCCTCAAGTCTCAGAAGAATTCTACACCGTTCCCTTTCTTGTTCCATCTCTATCTCCAAGGCATCCTCAGCCATCTCTATATCTTCATCTTCTGACAAATGCTCTTCCTCTGTGGAGACTAAAAGGCTGGAGTACTGAGTAGTTTGAGGGCGGCATGGTGGAGGAGGCCGTGGAGCTTGCCGTGTTGGCCTGAAAGGCTGTGGACCAACTTGACTATTGGTAAGGGGGTGTTGAAGATGGGAACTAGACGGTGCTGGTGGTTTGAGGACACTGGGACGTGGTGGAGGGGGACGCAATGTCTTCTTCCTTTCTAGGGATGAAGTAGAGCTGGAGGAAGCACAGGGAACGGAGCAGGCCGTTGAGGACTGTACCGAGCCTCTAATAATGTCACTCTCATTGTTGTAGCCCAGGATGGAGAAGTTCCGGGAGAACCTGTTTACAGAGTCAGTAAGCTCGCCTCTTGTGACCTGCTCCTCAGTCCATCTGTACGGATTGCTTCTCTCAAACTCAAGCAGCTGCTGGGTCAGTTTGGTTTCTAAATCACCAGACAAAGATGGCAATGTATAAGAGGTAGGCAGTCTGTCATTGCTCTGATCTTGAGACAACACGGAGCCCTCCTCATGCCCACGAAAGCCGCAGTCAGCATTACTGATGCTTGCATGGCGGGTCAGCCTTTTCTGCCTATTTTCTGACTGAACAGATGTTCTTCTCCTGTTGTCATATAAGGTGCAATAGCCATTGTTTTTTGTCCAGGAAGAATTATTTTCACTTGCAGAAGTTCTGTTAGGTCGGTTTAAGCTTTGGCTCCTGTTGGGAGCAACTGGAGGTTCAGGAAGACTGCTTCGAGTACTCTTGTGTCTGTTGCTAATAGAGAGGGGGCTGGGACGAGGAGGCAACTGTGGTCTTGGAGGAGTTGAAGTACTTGATTTTTTTCTCTGAACAGGCCTATTTGCCAAACTACCTGCCCTACTGGGTTGGAAACGTGGTGGTGGAGGCCTTTCTTGTCGTCTTTTGAGTTCAGGTTGATTCTGAGGCAGGGTCTTAACTAATGCTTCATCCTGGAAATTGTTCATTGACTGTGCAACCTTTAAGTGGGGTCCTTCCTCCCTTTTCTCAAAGTAGTCCAAATCCCACACTGTGTGGTCCTCGTGAGTTGCACAATCCTGATCATAAGGTAGTACAACATGTTTTTCTTGATCAGAATAGCTGTCCCCCGTCTCTTTCTCAGTGGTGCCGTTTTCCTCACTCGCAGCAATCACTTGTTCCTCTAAATGCCCCTCCATTTTTACAAATCGGTGAGGAAAAATTCCCCTTCTGCTCCGCAACTGACCCTCTAGCCAGCCATCCTCTAGTGTTTTTAGGATCAGTATTCTATCCCCAACATCAAAATTCAGCTCCCCAGATTCCAGAGCTCGGAATTCATACAGTGCAACCCCATATATTCCTTCCTGTTCTTTGTCTTCCTCCTTGTACTGTTGTGTCTCCAAGTCATCACTGTCCATCACTCTCTGCTTTACCACCTCACCCTCTTCCTCATCCTCTTCTCCCTTTTCCCGCTCTTCATCCACACTACATGGATAACACTGCGTCTCTTCCAGGGTAACAGAGTCAGTAGCCTGGAGCGAGCGAAGAGGGCCAAGCAGTTCCACAAATCCTTCAGGGAAGACCCCTGTCCGCCCTTCCAGCTCACCTTGGAACCAGCCTGGCTCAGGCATGCCCACTATGGTGATGATGTCACCTTCCCTGAAGTCAAGTTCCTCGCCCAGTTGGGCATGAAGACTCATCAAAGCACAGGCCTGTCCCAGAGCGTGAGGGGGCAGCTCAGACTCCTGGGCAGCAGCATTGCGCTCGCTCAGCCGTCTGGATCGGCCTGACAGCTCCAGTTCTTTTACACAGGATAGGGGAAAGAGTCCACGAGAACCCCAAGCATTGCGACCCCTCTGCCAAACAGCATTCACACTGCCTTCACCTGCTACCACATCTCCTAAAACCAAGTAACACAGCACAAAATAGTATTTACATTGTTATAATAATATGTAAATTCTATATTATTCAACATTACATTGACCTTTTTGTGTTTTTGGAGTACAATTACTTTAATGTGTGAGATTTTACCAACAAAAATTAAGAAAACAGTCTTGGGACAACCATGGTGACATTATGATCAGGAGAACAGATATGATAAATTCCCAGAACAAAATACAGTTAGTCACATTGTGTGTTTAAATTGGTAGTAACTTAAGGTTCCTGTAGATGCCATTGAATAAGGAGACTCAGACTATGAATATCTGCAAGGTGTACTATTCTGAGAAGAGGTGTAACATTGCAGTAAATATCATATAATAATATGGAATGTGGAAAATAGTTTGGAAAGCAAATGGTAATGGTTGGCAAAAAGAAGTGAATGCATTTGGTTATGCCAAAGGCCATAGTGTGAAAGAAGTCACTGAGTTTGCAGATATATGAAATCATACGGTCATGTTTTTCTAGCAACAGTGGCAAAAATCCCAGTCAACAGGAAATTATTGTCAGAATTATGGCTAAAACATAAAACTGACAGACAGGGATTGTCACAGTTTTTACGGCTTGTAATCAGAAACTTCACTTCCATTCAAGAATTTTACTTTTTGCTCATTATTTCTACAAGGAATATAACATTCCTATCCCTGTATTCCACGATGACAATTCTTGCATATACAGGGCTGCAAATGCAACAGATTGGCATGATGAACATTCAGGAGCAGTCACACATCTGGACTGGTCCGTAAAATCCCCAGGAGTAAACCCTCTTGGAAAAAATATATGGGACTATCTGGAACAATGAGTATGATGCCAAGTAACTCTGAGGTTGCTTGATCCAGAAACCTATCCAGTCCAAGCCAAATCGAATCGCAGCTTTTATTTGTTCACACAACAGTATTACATGCTATTAGGTATGTTTCAGTCATGTGTGTTTCATGTCTCAGATGACTACTTATTTGTGAGCTTATACAACATTATACATATTTTTTTAAGAACATTAATGTGTTCTTCTAGAAAACAACTACACAGTAAATAAGACAACCCTAAAACCTTACATTTGTAGCATTTTTGTTTATGCGTGGGACACTACATATAAAGACAAATATTTCTGAGCAATTTGGCGTCAAACTGGCTGTTAAGGTCACTGATGTCAAATTCCACATGGTCAGACACCGCCTCCTATTGTGTCCAAACTTAAATGTTATACAGGAAATATAACTCACATGACACTTTCACATAGAAAATAACTACAGGAATTAGAGTTTCTATACAAATAATACTTTCCTAAGTGTAACTACACAAGATACATAGAATAAAAACATGGCAGTTTAACACAAACAAGCTGCAGACAACTTCACAAGGTAGATGCAAGGCAGTGACATGAATCAAACTGAATCAGAAAACATAAAAATGGTGACATCTACTGGTGATTTAGATCAGCACTACCTGGTCTGATATCACTAAAGAACATAAGATAATTAAGATAAAACTGCTTTCAGTTCGCTCATATTTACACATAAAATGCATCTGTTTATACACTACCGCTAAAGACAAATACATATAAACTAAACTAAATACCACTTGAGGAATTTTAAAAACGCATAGTGACTAAATCAAACTACACTAGAAGAACTACTGTGACTAAATCAAACAACACTAGAAGAACTACTGTGACTAAAACTACATTAGTAGAACTTTAATAACATACATTTACTGTAAATTAAAAACATTACCTCTAAAGTGTGACATTATGCCTCGACTGTATTTTATGGTCATAGAGTGGGAAAAAAACAGTGAATATACAGTGAATAAAAGTGACAATATGTGACACAAATGCATTACTCCCAAAAATAGGGTATATTTAATTATGGGATATTTCATTTTGAAATACAGTCGAATCCGGTTAATTGGACCACCGGTTAATATGATCAGTTGCTCATTCGGACCAAATCCTAAAGTACCGAACCAAATCCTTGTATATACATGTAATGTTATTCGCTTATTCGGACCAAAATTCTAAATATTTATGGGAGGATTTTTTCGGATCCCCAGGAGAATTTATGCTTTTATCAAAGGTCAGGAAATCTGAAAAGTTGTGTTGACAACAGAAAAATCAGCAGCAGGTGAACACGCCCACCACTTTCTTTTCCACAAAGAACCACCCAGTAGCCAGCAGCGAGGTTATTGGATGCATCTGCATCTCCACTTTTTCCGAATGTCCGGCAAAACGTGCACGGAATTCCATCAGAACGTTTTAGTCAGTGAACTGTGCGTGTCTTGTCTCCCCTGCCAAAATGCCACGGCAGGACTTGACGTTAGCTGAAAAAATTGGTTTCCTGGATAAGATCAAGCAACATCCATCAAACACTAGTCAACGTCGGTTGGCTGAAATTACCAAATTAATTTATTAATTGTGTGTTTCAATAAACAAAGTATTTCTTGTTTGTACGTTCGCTATACGTGTAAATCACACAATAAAGGTTTAATAAACATTTAATATGTTGCATAGCACGTCCCATCTTGTAACATAGGGCATGTTTGTTTAATCAACCAGTAGGACCAGTAGATTATTAGGACCAAAACGATCCCGTCCCGATGTGGTCCCATTAACCGGATTCGACTGTAGTCTCTAATTTATGTGAGCAGTATACATGAAGTCATGCACTGACATTCAATGCAACTAAGTTGGCAGGCTCAGCAAATAGTACTAATTGTAATGCTGGGAAATTACCTTTTTTCAGGGGAAGGTTGCCAGCTTCCAAAGTGCTGAAGTCATTTATACACACAAAGAGTTGCTCTCCTATCTTAGTAGGGGGGATTGTGACAGGTTCAACAAAGCTGGTAGGGAACTGGCCTGTGAGAAATATCAAAGAGAAACAAATCACTGAACGCACTTGATCTATATGAGATAATGATTCTTCTGATTTATCTCAGTTGTCCTTTATGTAAGTGAATGTTGTTTTAGTAATCACACACAATGTAAACAAAAAGGATAAAGCCAGAAGTTTCTTGAGGATTCCACTACTACTAAAGATGCATGTACCAGATGAAGAATTCACCATGTTTAAAAAAGCACTTAAAATAGCCGTAGGATTTAGTTGTGGTGAGGCATAAATTATGAGAAATTTATAAATAGATTTCAGAGGTTTTAACTATCCCTTAAAGTACTTTTTAGAGCATTATTAAAAAGACAAACATGTATGGCACTACCCACAGCCTGCCTTAATCACAACATGGATCCAGGCTGAACCCGGAGTATGTGGATTAGGGAGGTTATACCAACAGGTCAGTATCAAGGACAACAAGATTGCTTGGTCTTTGCATGAAAATTATAGGTATTATCTAAGCTTTATAAACTTTCAAAATATTACATAAGCTTTAGAATAACCTATCTAGTATTACAGGGTGACAAGAAGCCTTGTCTGAAAAATTGCTATGCCGATTTTTGTTTTGAAGTTATATGGCATCTTCGATCAGATAGGACTAAGACTGATATTTTGGAACAGAAATTCAAGCACTGTTTTGTGAAGAACAAATACAGCACTTCAGCCAGTATACACCTATTGTGAGGCAATGATGTGGCAACATTATATTGTGGGGTTGTTCTCTTCAGCAGGGACTGGGTAGTTGATACTGAAGGAGTAAGAATGAAGGAGAGTGGATGCTACCAAGTAGATACAAATTCTTGATTAACATCTACGATTCTCTTAGTGCCAGGGGCTCATGCATCCAGGGACGGAGCTAGCTGTTCAAAAAGTAAGTCAGCAGTAAGCTGAACTGTTTCACTATCTATTAAATAATTAATCAAACAGCTACACAACAAAACAAGTCATGTTCTGTAGTTTATGTATATGTTATATGTTTAAAGTACAAGTGCTGACAGCAAAAGCCAGATATAGCCTATAAGTAACATTTGCACAGAAGGTTTAAACATAAAAATGGTACAAGCTTACAATAAGCTGCAACACTGAATTCTAATCAGTATGCAAACTTAAATGACATGTTAAACTTAAATGATATAGTGTCTTTGTTTGAGATACAAACATATGATTGTGTAGGTTGCATTCTTACTTATACCTGAAAGTGCACTGCCTAGTTCTGAGATAACAGACCATTTTCTATCCCACGCAGAATGTGAGGAGTACAGAATAATTACAGAGTGTCTATTTCATGTCCATAATATATTTAATTAACAGAAAACAGTTTTTATTGTGCTTGGGTCACAAGCAGTCTCACTCGAAATGGTACCATCACCCAGACCCATTCATCCCAGTCAAAGGCTGCATAGACACGGTTGTGTCTAGTGAACGGAAAGCTAGATGATGGATCACATATAGTTTAAAATAATATCACTAATGCCTGCATAACAGGTCATAAATTTACAACATCAGCAACATCACACAAGTACTCAAAGTACATACATAATTATTATACTCTTATATATAGTTATATAACTTATATCTTATTATTATAGTGATTTATTTATTGAAGTGTAATATATATTACATATCTTTGTGAGGGTTTCCTCACATGAACTGCTCGCTTCAGGCCTTCCACAAGAGTGTTACTGCAAGGTCAGGACACTGACTTGGTCATTCCAAGATTTTAACTTCAGTTCACAGACTTGTGTTCTGACACTTTCCTTTAGAATTTGCTGATATAATTCAGAATTCTGAATTGGGTGAATTCTGGCTAGGTGCATCAAAACAGGCCCACACTATGATATTACCACCCCAAAGGAATACGGTTTTTATGTTGGAATGTAGTATTTTCCTTTCAGGAGACATAACACTATTAATTTAAACCAAACATTCTACTTAGGTCTCTTCATCCTCAAAACGTCCATTTTGTTCTCAGAAATCTCGGATACATTTCCACTGAATGTGTGCGCAGACATTGATCGATCAACGTCTTTAAATAAGAAGAGCACCCACTTACACCGGATTGTCTTTATATTTATAAATGACATCTGACTTTAATCTAACCATGACATTAACTGCTAATCCTGGAGGTAATATAGGTCATATAGGTAATTTTTCATAAATAAATACCTGACCATGCATAATATTTTTCATTTGTTTAACTAGGTCCATATGCTTATATGAACTGTTTATGAATGACTGTTTTTGATGCCATCTGAGGAATCAAATATCACAGTTTTTCAGTTTAGCCTTGCACCCTTGACCTTTAAACACTAAAATTAATGATATCATGCATGGTGGAGAGAGAAATCTGTTCTAATCTTTCACTGAGGAACAAAGACTCCGCCTTTTATGGACACTGCTTTTGTACCAAATTATGATTACACATAACTGTTGGCATAACCTGCTTGAAATCGCGTCAGAATTTATGATTTGTTAATCCCATTAGTAGCAATATTTTATCCCTGTTCTAACTATCTTTGGAATGTCTTGCAGACCTCAAATGCAGGAACAGATGTTTATTAAAAATTAAATTTACCAGTATAAACCATGAAATATCTTCATACTATCTGCAAGGAGCACTGTTTTTTTTAATCAGCATTTTCCATATCGTCCCAACTTTTCCTGCTTTGACTTTGTATTGTAACTTGTATTGTTTGTTTATCGCACTGAAAACCTGACATCCAACATAAACAAAACCAACTTGCTCGAGTGTTAAGCGATAAACAGACCCCAAATGTTTCTTAAAGTTTTCCTGTTTGTATTTGCTTCTTGGATTTAATCCAGCATACCATATGAAACATACCTAGAACATTTCAAAATATTTAAATTTACTAAATGACTAAACTCTTCTGAGTTCATGCAATGTAGAACTGCACCTGTAACTCCATCTTTGATTCCGAGCAACCAGAATTCATCTACTAGACGCAGGACCTCAACAACGTCACCAGCAAAAAGAGGAAGCTCCTCCGAGACACTGGGCAGGAACTCAAACACAGCACGCACCACAGAGCCTTCCTCCATCTTCATTTAGGACCTAAGAGAGAAGAAAAGCAGACAAACTCATGTACTGACCGATTTTACCGCTAGATGTCTCATGTTGGTAATCAACTCTGCAGTGATGACATCCAAACAGCTGTTAGAAAGAAACAAACGGGTTGCATAATAATATTCCAAAAAGATTCCAACATGTATAACCTTAAATGTAAGATAAATTATTACATGATTTTAGTGCAAGAAGGCACAAAACAGAGGCTAATCGTTCAAACAATAAATTCATTAATTGTATTATGTTATTCATATGGGTTTTTAACTCCAGCACAGGAGAGACATTGCTTGTGTGATGAGTCATAATGTCCAGGCTCCAAGTGTGTGTGTGTGTGTGTGTGTGTGTGTGTGTGTGTGTGTGTGTGTGTGTGTGTGTGTGTGTGTGTGTGTGTG
>JAVSBV010006912.1:0-12730 GCA_033117975.1 Parotocinclus spilosoma
CACACACACACACACACACACACACACACACACACACACACACACACACACACACACACACACACACACACACCCCCGTCTTAGGCCACCATTAGATTAGAAAGTGTACTGCTAAAACAAATGGTACAGTATAGTGACCATTTATCATTATTTATCTGCCTCTTTGTTCAAATAAAACCTGAAATAAATACAGGAAATGTACATACAGTATTAAAAACTGCTTTTTTAGGTTATAATGGTAAGTATTTAGTGACTTTCTCTTTAAACTTGAGCAATAGCAGTAACTGGGAGCTCTGGGAGCAGAATCAGGATGCCAAACTGACTCTTCTACAGTCCATAAAAATTTGATCAGGTGATCTTTTTGGAAGTGGAGCAACCAAGAAACCCATTTTATCACAAGTAGAACAGGGTAAAAAGCCTAAAACATGCAAAAGCTCACAAAAATGTGAAAGAAGATCATCGGAATAGAGTATTGTAGAGCGACGAATCCAAGAAGAATCCAAGGACAAAACTGAAGTACTAATTAGGCTTTTTGCCATTGCCAAATATAGTATCTTCTCTGTTGTGCGTCACTACGCTAATAGGTTTAATATTGGTTCTAATATTGGTTCAGCTGATACACACCGTGTTTTTGAACTGTCGATTCATCGTGTGATAGTCGCTGTGCCAGGCAGAGCTTGCCCGTTTTTGCCCTGTGCTTTCTGAGGTAATGTGCTAACGGTCAAATATTAACTCAGCTGTTGGAATCTGTTAGTATCGCTTGGTCGCTGAAACAAACTTCTCCAGCTGCTCTGGGTTTCTTGGCTGCTCACGGAGGTTTGAATAGATTTGAAGTGTTATTTCCAGACTCAGTAGTGTTAACTTTGCTCTCTTTAGCTCAACTCTGTTAGCTTAAGTTCTCCAGCTCTCACGTAGATTTCTTAAAGAGTTTACGGAATATCTGATGTGTTTTCATTGTGCTTTTTCCAGGTGCACAGCTGCAGGAGTGTAATGTCGTTTATGGAAAACCAGAGTCCGTGAACAAAGCTCATCCAGTTTGCTACAAAGGAGCTAGGAATCCAGCTATCAACTAAGGAAAGACTTCATTTGTTTTCATGTATGCCTGAGAAACATCAGGAATCATTTCCATACTGAACAGAGAGAGGCTTGAGCAGATCATCATGATAGACCTGAGCTACCTGACCGAAGAGGAGCAGGAGATGATTATGGCGGTAGTGAAGAGGGATTCAGAGCTAAAGAAGGCCGAGGAGGAGCGCGTCAAGTAAGTTTCCAATAGACCTACTTCATATTATCAATAAATCCAAAGAAAGCTTTTGTTTGGTCTCCCATATGAGATCCTGGCCCTTGATGGTTGACGGGTCATGTAACGGTCTATGGACCAGGCAACCAGCACTAGCGAGCTGCCACTACAGCGCTCATGAGCAAGGCCTCACTGGTGGTATTGGTTTTAAGCCGCTCTGGATAATTCTTCTCAGAAATTATCCGGTGGAGTTAAGGTCAAAGCCAATTTTTCATCATGGCTGGTAAACCATTTTGTTCTGGACTGTGGTGAATTGACTGTTGAGGCAAAAAACTGTGAATGTGTCTCACGGACGAACCACTCTGCTGCCACTGTTTGATTATGAATCGAATTGAATTGAAACGCACTGCGATGAACGTGGCGGGGCGAGCTATAATGAAAGGCGGTGCTAAAACAGACTGCACATGTAATGGAAGTAAATAGACATGAAAGCAAGCATGCAGAAACTGCCCACATCTGAGTGATTTCCTTGATTCGATCAGGCGTGGGTAAAAGGATTATGTCTGCCCTTGTCGAGTAATTGTCTTTGCCCTTTTCACATGACCAGCAGAGTTTTCCCCGAGCTTAAAGACGCCGTTATATTGACCAGACTTTTACTGGATTGTTGAAAACTTCATCAGGTCCAACAAGTTCTACGTGTAGTCATATATAGATAGATATTCTTTATTGGTTTAACTACCGGGAAATGTGGGCACTACTGTGCCAAGTACAAGCTGAACACAGAATAAATACACACTAATTTACATGTATACAGTTCAAAACGACTGGGGTGAGTGGAACGTACAGTCACATGTGCAGGTTCTTCTGTGCAGAAGACGATATTTTATTATATCCTACCCATCCTGTTTATGTGTTCAACATAAAACCTTTAGATCATTAACATCATCCCTTCAGATTCAATAATGCTGCATATGTGGCACTAAGGCGTGACTCCAGAAAGCAAACATGGGTTTAGTGGACACTTGGCGACGTTTGTAATGTAGGATGATAAACAGCAGAGGGATCGCAGGTTTAAAAACAGAATTAAAAAGCCTTAATCCAGCATTTAAACCTAATCTGGACACTCTGATCACTTTATTATTTACACGTCTTTGTTTCTACGCTCCTCATCCGTTTTATTGTTTTCATTTCCCATAAATAAGTTACAGACTGGTGTCCGTTTGTCAATCCACATACTCTGTTAGTTCCCTTTACATTTACGTTATTTAGCAGACGCCCTTATCAAGAGCGACTCACAATTAATACGGTCTTACAATCCAAGCAATTGTGAATTAAGGGCCTTGCTCAGGGACCCGACAGTGGCAGAGGAGGGATTTGAACCCTGGACCTTCTGGTCCATAGACCAGTACCTTAACTACTAAGCCACCAGGCCTTTACACTCTTATCTAATGGTCAGGACAGTGCATGAGCAGTGTTTTAAAACTCCGGCAGCACTGCTGTGTCTGGTCCAATCGTACCGACTCGACACACCGCCAGCACTACCCTCAGCGTTACCTCCCTTGGCCTACGTGTTTTATTAGAACTGTTTTCTGAATCAATTCCTCCCACCTTCCACAACGCTCCTGCATCCAAGGCAGTGGGAAAACCAGGGCGCCGAGGACGACCGACGGAAGTACATCACTGGAAAATGGTTTTATGAGGTGAAGTCTCAACGACACCAAGACAAAATCCATGGATCCGACATCATCCTGGCATCCATGAAACAGAAGAAACCCATGAGAGTGGGTGAGTTTTCATAATCGCTGCTGTGACATCATGTTACGTATTATAACGCACACACATCTAATACATCTAATATTTATTTCTCTTTAGAGTCTTTAAATCTTTCTCTACGAGAGCAACCCGGCGGAAGTGTTCTACCAACATCAGAAGCGAACGATGCTCTGGAAGAGAGGTAGATCCATGCCAGATGTGCATTTTAACTCCTTTATCCCAGATTATGCGTTACTGTAGCGTCACGTGCTTCTACTGAATTTCACACCCATTGCTTAGAGAGATTAGCGAGTCTCATGATTGTTTGTCAGTCAAACCGAAACGACGTCGACCTAGCTACGAGCAACTGCCTTGTGGAGCCTTAGTGTTTGAGCAGCTCGCGTCGCCCGCCTGGTCGATGTGTGTTTTTAAGGCGTGTGTCTATCTCCTGAGTGCCGGATGACTCAACCCAGAGTCAACAGAGGTGTTTGCATACCACAGTTTCACCAGACCTTAAGTCCTAATGCCTTGCTATAATTGCTACGCACATTAATAAAATGCAACAAGATAGATCAAGAAGTCTCTGTTACTGTCATGTGACTGTCATTAATTATACCACAATTTCAATTTCCGTGGCTAAAATGAACAGGGGTGAAGGCAGGGTTCCACACTGCTCATGCTATATGGCCACAAATATTTACCGTGCGTGCAAAGAGCTTTAAAACCAACGTGGAACTTTAAGACGATTGTGTCACCGCTCGGTTGCCCACACCCCCCTGCACGCAGCCAGCGTTTACTTTAGCGCTTGGCATGTAAACACCGTTTCATGTTTCCCAGCTCCGGATGACCAACTTGCCATTTTATGGAAATTTTAGTCTTTCTTGACTTTTTTTTTTTTTTTGGTGGAACTGTATCATTTTGACGAGCTGTCGTTAGGCGATGAGATTTGGTAAGACCTTTATTCACGTTTACTGCTGTACTTCATCGGGTAAGACAACAGCACTACAAGATACGTGGTTTGTTATATTATTTAAATTAAATTGTACGCAGTAAGCTATGTGTACATAGCTAAGCTGTGAGTATCTTTTTCTTATTGTTCTTTCTATCTGTATCAGGGGACCAGCAGAAGCTGAGCGTTCACCATTCAGGGTATTCGCCGTACTTTTGGTTCACCTTGAGCGTACAAGACTGACTGATTTAGTCTTAACTAAGATCATCTTGTTTCTCTCATTTGTTCCAGCCGAGGCACAATCCGTTTAATACACTACCGATGGATCTAGAGCTTGATTTTCCAGATGGGGCCACGGAACCTGAATCTGAGGAACCGTCTGTCATGGGTTAGACACAATACGCACAATAACACACCGAGATACCAAGTTTATTAGCAGATTGTATCTGATTATTGTAATTAAATAAGATTAGGGAATATAATCAAGGCTAATGCTTTATGGATATCTGTACGAGTCTGATAGTCTGATCATTTGGGACTGTGGTAGCCTAGTGGTTAAGGTACTGGACTATGGACCAAAAGGTCCAGGGTTCAAATCCAACCTCTGCCACAGTTGGGTCCCTGAGCAAGGCCCTTATCCCACAATGGCTTAGATTATTTTAGATATTAGATAATTTTACATTCTGTGATGTTCTGTATGCCAGTGTTCAATCTGAATGTGGTCGTACTCTCCGTGATCGCATCAAATTTGGTGTGAGCACTTGTGTTATTTTAAAAGGTTCAACAACCTGCAGAAATGTGTTCGTAACTACAGAAGCTACAAACCACTGGATTTTCTCATGCTCCTCTTTTTTGTCTCCAGGAGAAATGTCACTTCCCATACAAACCCATGAAGCAACAAAGATGGAAACCAATAAAGCTTCTGACGTACTACAGGAGCCTGCCCCGTACCCGAAACCTGTGCCAAAACAGAGAACCAAACTCTTTAGACCCCAGAACTCTGCTGCAGAGAGCACCAGCTCCATGTCCACACAGAGTGTGTCTGAAAGCTCCAGTAACACGTCCACTGTGTCTACCTTTAGTCTGTCTGCGAGCTCAGACAGCAGGTCCACCATGTCTACTCAAAGCGTGTCTTCAAATCCAGGAATCAGGTACCCTTCACTGGGAGAAAGACTCGAACACAGTTCCAGCTACAGCTCCAGTGACTCCAAATCCAAGAGCCAGCTGCCTCGTCCGGTCAGACACCTCAGACCAAGTCGCACCAACAGCGGTACAGATTTCAGGCAAATTCTTGAGGAGCACACCATGACCCAGGAGAGTACAAAGGAGTCTCATCTCGATAAAAAAGATCAAGAACCAGTAGGAGCTTTTTCGCCACTGAGGGCGACTTTGCCAAAGTCACGACTGCCAGTACGATCCTCACAGCCATTGGATGATCCAGCACCGATGGAACAAAGCAAGCCAAGCGTTCACCCACGACTGAGTCTGACAACATACGTAAAGCAGTCTCCTAAACCAACACATGAAAATAGCAGTGGTTCAAAGTGGCCAGCATCTCCTGCTAAGCCAGATAACCAACACGTACCTGATAATGCTACAAAAGAACCTTTGTACGTTCCTCGAATTAAGGTCAGATCACCACTGGAAGCTCTGTTAGACAAACCGTTAAATGAGAGTCCTACGTCTGAACTCACGGCCAAGAAACCGGAAGTACAGGAGCGCAAGATGTCCAAAGAGGAAAACGAAGAAATACAAATGCAGGAAGTCCACCCTCACAACACAGTTGGTATGATTCCATTTCAGGATGTATAGATTCATTAAAAAAAAAAAAAAAAAAGGCCTTACAATGATTGTATTCAATTATCTGTGGTGTGTTTTACAGTTCACCTTGGATATGAACCCAAAAGCACATCCAACGTGTCCATCAAAGCTGATGCCTTTTCTGGATGTGAAAATGGCCACGGTCCTCCCTTAGACGACGTAAATACAACTGGACAAAGATTAAAGGCGGAGGACAACAAAAGCTCTCTCGTCGTAGATTCCCCTTCTCCCAAACCCACTGAAGAACAAGGAGACTCCATCACCAAGGTTCTGGAATGGTTCAGCAAAAGTACAGACAGCAGTGATTTACTCGACTTTGAAGACAGTGATCAAGAGATTGAGAATAACGCCAAGTTCGAAGACAGTGATTTTGAGGATGAGGTGATTCGAGAGCTCAAGCCAGCCAATAATGTTTACTTGATTATTCCAAGGCAAAGGAATGAGAAGACTGGCATCGTGGGGGATTCATTCTTAAAGGAGATAGAACAGACAGAAGAGCTGAGTGATGATCAGCAAGAACTTCAGGGTGCAAGTGAAATACCAGATCAATCAAAGACATCAAAGAGAGAACAAACACTACCTGTCATTGGATCATCTACTTTATTCCCGATTGAGCCACAGAATTACAGTCAAAAAGAGAAAGAACCAGAGATGGGTAGAAAAAAAGAAGAAAGCATTGGCAACATGGGAATGACAGATCGTGAAGTCTCCAAACAAGAACTGAAAGAGGGCATTGACGAAAACCAGTCTCCAACGATTGCCAGTTTGAAATCGTTCTGGGAGAAAGGTGGCACTGAGGGACCAAGGGTATTGGCCAGCAGATCTAACGAAAATACTGAAAAAGAAAAAGCCCTGGACCAAACTAACACGGATTGTAAAAAAGAACCACTCGAAGCTGAGACAAATTCAAAATCAACAGCAGATGAAAAAGAGGCATTGAAAGCAGAGCAGATTAATACAACCCAAGAACATTTAAACAAACAAAAGACAACTTTTAAAGGTAAATCAGATGATATTCAACCGTCAACGAGGGTTACCAAGCCAATTCAAGATATACTGGTCACCAACTCTGGCTCAGACGTGGTTTCTACCACAGTTTTGAACCCAATACCACCCTCGCCCTTACAAGACCGCAGTTCCTTGGTAGAAAAGCAGAGCAGAGAAAGTTCCAGTGATGACAGTACAGAAGACATGACCCAAACATATACAGAGGTAAATGAAAGAACAAGGACAAAACCAAACAATATATCAGCAATTTCTCCCACCCAGCATCCAAATCCAGTTCCTTTAGCAAATCAGAGAGGAGAGAAACAAAACAGCAGGGAGGAGAAGATCAAAGAGCTGAAATCATTCTGGGAGAAAGAAACAGGGCAACCAAGAATACGTGTACCATCATCTTCCCATCACGGCAAGCTAAATAAACGTTTTACCAAATCGGAATATGATCTTACATCGACTGACAAATCGTTTGAGGAAGAAGATCGAATTTCTCCTAATTTTACCATACTTCCATTACGAGAGAGAATGGACAAGTTAGGCACAGCAGAGGGCATGAACAGGTCACAGTTCAAGAGTCTCCGCGACTTCTGGGCAGGAACGTCCAGCAAGCAGTCGCCGGTCTTTGAAAACAACATTGACAGGGAAGGGAAACAAGCAAAGAACCAAAACATTCAACCGATCCAGGCAGCCAAGACCAGATTTAAGGCATCTGGAAGTCAGAGTGAAAATATGAACCCCCCAAAGCCAGAAGCAGGGCTACAGTCATCTGTAAAAGAGAGAGCACTGTGCACAAGGCCTGGACCTAAAGCCAACACCTATCAATCTTCAGACGAACTGGATCTTCTGAGCTCGTCCCATTCTCCTCAATCGCAGGAAGGCCCACAGTCACCCGTAAGCGAGTCCACGCCAGCCGTAGCTCCACGGACGCTTAAGAAAGAATCACGGCAGCAGAATAGAATGAGCAGCAAAGAAGGATTACGCGGAAGAGGGGATTCTCTTCGACGTGCCACCAGCATGTTTGTCATCAACCTTGAGGACCATGAGAATGAAGGTCAGGATTCACCCTTGCAGCCGGAGAAAGAACGGACTACATCAGTATCCAGCAAAACATCCGACTCCGATCAACAGGTGAAAAGTTCTTCAGAAAGCTCAAAGAGAAGGCAGGAAAGACCATCACGCTCTCCTGAAAATTCTGATGTCCAACCACTCGCCAGGTCCTTCATTCCACAGAACTACCAGCATTACTTGGGGTTCGTGGAGAACAGTGATGTGTACGGTCCCCCTGAAGACACAGAACAGACCGGTGGACCGGTCTGCACCCCATTCAGTTCATCTCCAGAGAGAGGTAGTAGCATTAGATGTTCTCCTGAACAATGCAGCATTCCCATAGGTTCCCCGGAGCTTCACGCCAGGTCAGGAAGAAAGGGACGGCATTCCGGTCCACGTACGAGTGATGATGGAAAGAGGTCAAATGACTCGGATGCCTGGTCCCACTCTCAGACGAGTCAACACAGTGAGATATTTGTACACACACACACAAACATAAATGGAATTGTCTCCGACTGGACTGGAGGATTTTTCCAGACATTGCTGACTGGTTGAATTTGGCCGTCCATAATCACTAATTTTCTTTACCCTGTTTACAAAACATGAGAACCTGGTTAATATATAAAAACACTGTATAAATCTCCTGTCAAAGCAACTGACCATTATTGCTAAATATTGCGTAATCTCTTCATTGTAGTTTCCCTTATTTAACGAGTAAAGCAATTTTTGCTCCAACTACAAACAGGCCACATTTTATATGACCACTTTCTGCGTCAGCTGACATTTTATTTACGAGACTAAGAGTTGTAAACGTAGCCAATTAGGCTTTACATTCATGCTGCGTTTAGTTTGATTTCCCCCATTTTGCAACACCCTCCACGTTTGCCCTTTAATGTTACTCCAATCTCAGCCCAACTCTGGTTCTTGCATGGCAGGTGCTGAGGAGAACCCTGTGCAGGATGCGCTCAGAAGAGCCTCCACTAGGCCCGGTTACCATAAAAGCCTCGAAGACGTCACAGCAGTGCCAAGTGAGCATTAGCTTGATTTACGAGTCATGTGGGAATTCTTTATAGAATGTGATG
This sequence comes from Parotocinclus spilosoma, assembly GCA_033117975.1. NCBI lineage: Eukaryota > Metazoa > Chordata > Actinopteri > Siluriformes > Loricariidae > Parotocinclus > Parotocinclus spilosoma. The sequence continues at coordinate 8,891 of JAVSBV010006912.1, forward strand.
AAGTTGAGCTTTCGAGACACTTAATATACTCGCTATAAAAACAGCTCTGGAAACAATTCAAAGATCAATCCAGATGTTCTAAGAATCAACATCTCTACATGTAGAGCGGCAATTCTGTCCCAGTATGTGACGATTTACAGCACAGAAACACAAATCTAATTAGGCCAGACTTTTTTTATTGCTTGTTTCGCGGATCCGCCGACGATCATACTTGAAGAAAACCAAAAATATATATATATATTTTTTTTTTTTGTATTTCGCGGATCCGCCGCAGTACTAAGGGTTAAAATTTTTAAAAAATAAATACATTTTTTAAATTACATTTTTTTTTTTTTAGCTTTTTCCACCCTAAGGTGGAGAGCCAACGGTATTGTTCTGTACATTACATTTTTTGCCAGATTCAATTTACTTTAATTGTAGATTAAATCAAATTTATTTTTAAATAAAAATGTATTTTTATTTCTTTCTCCTTCCTTGTATTGAGTCCACATAGTCCTTGAGAAATTGAAAAGTGCTGAAAAATAAAGGCAAGGCAAGTTTATTTGTATAGCACCAGTCATACACCAGGTGATTCAAAGTGCTTTACAGAATTAAAAAAAATAATGAAATGAAAGTTATAAATAAAATGAAAACAAAGTTAAAAGTACAATTAAAACACAGTCAAAAACATTAAACAGGAAAAGGTTCACAATTTAAAAAACAGATTTATTAAAAAAAAAAATTCTCCCTCCTCAGTAGATTCTTAAGTAGGGACATCCGAGAAACAAGCAATTAAAAAAGTCTGTCCTTACTGATAAAAAACAAATCTGATTTACTGAAGAAAAGCACAAGACACATGGAAGCTTTGAAATACTAAAATATTAATGCCTGTTATAACTTAACACTTGTTTTCTCTATTATTATTTTTGTTTAAATACTGCGCCGACCTGGGACCTCCCCGTGTCTGTGTGGGTTTACTCTGGGTACTCTGGTTTCCTCCCACAGTCCAAAGGCATGCCTGTTTGGTTAATTGGTGTCTCTAAAGTGGCCCTTAGTGTGTGTGTGTGTGTGTGTGTGTGTGTGACTGTGACCTTCAGGATCAGAGTTCAGTACCTTTACCACTAGGCTAAAATGAAAATGTTTCACAATGACATGTCCAATAGTTTTTGTAAGTAGTGCAGGTATATTCTCATAGTAATAAATAGTAATATTCTTCCTCTAGTTTGTGTGTTGGATGTGAGAGTTTCTAACACTGGATTAAAATGTTCGGCGCTTTGAATTGTGATTGTATCTTCTCTTCTCTAGGACAATTCAGAAAGAGGAATCAAATTGGTGACTTCAAAACAAACGACTGGGGTAAGAATGTTTATTTACGCTACATGGACATAGTTTGTGGACACCCAAAAATTTCATCCAAAGTCGAGAGTGTCAGCATGGAATTTGTTTCACTTCTGTGTTACAACGGCCTTCACTCTGCCGAGAGGGGGTTTCCATCAGCTTCTAGAATGTGTCTGTGAGGTTTGGCTACTGCTGGGATTCCAGGTCATCTCAAAAGGTAGCCCATGAGCTCTGAGCAAACCAGCTGAGCTCTCTGTCATCAAAAGTTGCAAAACTTTTTGCTGATTCCACTCATGCATGCTTTATTATTTGCATTACATCTGGTTGAATTCATTACAAAGGGTGTCTACAAACATTGGACCAAAGTGTTTGAACGGCTTTGCCATGAACCGTTCTAAAAACGCAACAGCCCAAAACGAAGCTAATCCTCAACATGAACGATTGTGTTCATAGTATCGAGCTCTCCATCGCCACCGTCGTCGTCATTCTCAGATATGGAGCAAATGAGGAAACTCAGTAAATCTGTTCCTTCTTTCCTGGATGATGAGGTACACGCGTTCACGCAATTGCAGCCATATCCAATTCGGCTAACTAACACAAACGTACAGTGGCTATCGTACAGAAGAACAGCATTTTGATTCCACGCTCGAGTTTATTAAAAAAATCCCCATTTTCAACTTTATTTACACATTTTACATCACAACATTCGAGTAGCAATAAAAAGCATCACTGCATTCAGTATCAGGTGGAGCCTGGTTTGGGATCCGAAAGGTGATTGGTCGTACCTGAGCAGGTTTGGAGTGGTTACTCTAAAGCGACTGATCAATTAGGCCAGACTTTTAAAAAAATTGCTTGTTCCTTGGATGCCCCTACTTAAGAATCTACTGAAAAGGGAGGAAAAAAACCCAAATCATTATATTTCAGCACTTTTCAATTTCTCGAGGACTATGTAGAATCAATATAAAGAAATAAAAATAAATCTTTATTTTAAAATAATTTATTTAACCTACAATTAAATTACAGTGAATCTGGAAAAAATTTAAATGAACAGAAGAAAACCGTTAAAAAATAATATTTTTTTTTAAATTTCAACCATTGGTCCTGCGGCGGATCCGAGAAATACCAATTTTTTTTTGTATTCTTCAAATACGGTTGTGGGCGGATCCGCGAAACAAGCAATAAAAAAAAGTCTGGCCTTACCCAAACCAGGTGTTTAACTCATTACATTGTGATAACTGTTCAGAATTAGTTTGTGAATTTTAAGTGATGTTTGCAATAGTAAATACGACTGACAAAAATATAGGTAAGGATTTTGACGGGGTATGATCACTTACTATAAGACCTGTACAAGGTTAAATTCATGCCATTGGGATTTAGGGGACTTGTTTAAGGGCGGAATGGACCAGCTCTCTTTGAGGTGCTGGAAATTGAGCCCAAGTCTAGTACTGGCCCACACTGCCCTCATGTGATGATTCACAGTAATTCTGGCTGTCCAGTTGTAATAAACTAAAAAAAATGACTTGACCTGACATGACAACATCATTTCGACCCCAATTATTCTCTATTATCAGATACGAAAATGCTGTGATATTAAATAACGCCTAACCATGTCTCCATTTTGCCTGACATCCAGAATGACGGAGAAGAAAGCGACTCCACGTTGGAGCACGGTGTTAAAAATGGCATACGCAGGAGAAACAGAACCCATCCTAACTACAGCATCAACTCTGGCATGGCCTCTGCGTCTTCTGTATGTAAATCTTCCTTTGTTTAACTGGACAGGTTATAATTCTTTCACAGCCTCACCCACGTGATCGAACCCACAGGCCAGTGGCAGCATGATGAGCGTTTCCAGCGGGGACTTCATGAGCGTCGACGTTCAAGGAACCATCGACTTCTCCCTCAACTATGTGCAGAAACTGAGGGAGTTCCACATCTTCGTAACCCGGTGCCAAAACCTCGCTGCAGTCGACGTGAAGAAGAATCGCTCCGACCCGTGTGTAGCTCAGACCTATTTTTTGGGGGGCACTCGTTTCGTCTGTTCAGACGCTTGTACTGACGTTCTCACTCTTTCCAGGTATGTTAAAAGTTACCTTATACTAGACTCAGCAAGATTAGGGAAAAGGAAAACTTCGGTGAAAAAGAAGACCTTGAACCCCATATATAATGAGATTCTAAGGGTAAGCAAGTCACCCAAATTGTTTCTTGTTTGGATGTGCTTGATAGCAAAACCATGTTAAAAAAAAATAATAAATTCAAATCTAGCTGTATACGCACTAGATGGCCAAAAGTGTATAGTCAACGTTTCTAATAATATGATTAATCACTGATATTTTAGCAACACTAACAGGTCCATAATATAAACCATATATATACATATAATTTATTTTTGAATGAACAAAGTTGGTAAGTAACAGTAGTTCTTGTTTGTACGTTCGCTATACGCGTAAATCGTACAATAAAGGTTTAATAAACATTTAATATGTTACATAGCACGTCCCGTCTTGTAACATAGGGCATGTT
>JAVSBV010006921.1:0-12730 GCA_033117975.1 Parotocinclus spilosoma
TTCTTGATTTTGTTCAAGTGCAGTCCGTCAAGAGAACGCGTCAGATCACACTGGATAAGTTCTTCAAACATTGACTGAAATTTAGTAAGAACTTGTTTTTTTTTACAGTATTATGCTTTGAATGCTGAGTACCTATACATTGTGTTGTAGATTGTTTCGAAAAACTTGGTTGCAAATGTATTTTTCAATGAATAAAGTTTGTAAGCAACAGTAGTTCTAGTTACATTACTAGTACATTTGCTATATGTGTATGTCGCACAATAAAGGTTTAATAAACATTTAATATGTTACATAACAAGTCCCGTCTTGTAACATAGGGCATGTTCGTTAAATCAGACCAGCCGGTTATTAGGACCAAAACGATTGCGTCCCAATGCAGTCCAATTAACCGAAATCGACTGTATATACATTTATGCATGACTTGATGACTGGTCCAGCATACATTGCTGTGCGCTACTTTTAGACCGTTACCTAAATAATGTTTTTTTGGGAAATTAAATTTGACCTGGACATTAAAAATGTGGAATGTGATTCTCTTCTCAATTTAATTCAATAAGCCATATTTCTCTGTGCTTTCAAATTCAATTAAGTACTGTTCAACACTGTAAAAGCTGAAAAAAAGATGAAATATTTACTATTCTACTATCCAATATAATTATTATACTATATCACTGTTGTATTACTATTACAATATTGCAGTCGAACCCTGTTGTACAGATGTGCACTTCCAAAACATTGTTCAGTAGCCAATATTCAAATAGTGGGAGCCTATTTATATTATTTCCTATTGGACAATAACCTTAAATGATGTCATTATATCAAAGTGGACTCTGATTTGCTTTCTTAAAAGCCTGTTATCTGTGGAATTTTTGTCCTGTGCTTCACATGCACTACCACTTGTGTGTGAATTCCCTACTGTGTGCTTCTTCTGATTTTAAATGCTATAATAGAAAACATTTAGCTCCATAATTAACCACTGAGTAAAGCACGTTTTGGTTTCTTACAGATAAGAAAATTCAGTGGACAGGTAGAGAAAGAAGTCATTCAGAATTTTATCTACCTGCTATTTTCCTTATTGCCATTTGTTATGATTGCTTAGTGGTTCATTTACTGATTTAGAGTATTAAAATAGCATGTACAGTGGAAGTGTTTAATGTAGGGAGCTTTTGGAATTCTCTAAGCAATGTATGGGATATTTTAATACCCTAATCAAAACTGATGTCCATATAAATGACTTAACTCAAGCATTCCCAGCAGAACATTCCCAGAGGTGTCACCCTCCCTCCACTTGCTTGCATGCTTCTCACAGTGCACCCTAATCACTTTTCTCTCTTGTTGAACTGCACACCATGGAAAATCTGCTTTAAAGCCCCATACATTTGCCTTGTTGATGCCAGAAGTCAGATGAGAAATGTCAAACTGGTTTGAGCTGATAGAATGACAACATGATAACAAATAACGACTCATTACAACCAAGGTATGCAGAAGAGTACCTGAATGCAGAACACACCAAACCTTGAGGCAGATAGGCCACAGCAGCATAAGACCACACTGGGTGCCACTGCTGTCATCTAAGAACAGGCAACTGAGTCTTGAATTCTGCAGCAACATTTGGGTGAGTAGGGCCATAATTTGGTGTGAAAACATGAAAGCCTGGTTACATCCTGCCTTGTATCGGTGGTTCAATCTCTATAATAAAGTGTGTTGCAGATAAAAACATGATCCCCAAGGGCTTTTTTAAAGAAAATCCCTTAAATGTTCCCTTAAGTATCAAATGTTCCTTAAGTAATGGCCTAAAACAGCCAGGTTGTTGCATAAGGCTTTAAGTAATGCAAATCCTCATCTTAACCTTTTAAAGACAGAGAATATGGATGAGCCTTTGGAGGCTTTTGAAGATAAGCATATGCCTTGGCGAGGTTTTTCAAGAGTGAGTAAGTCCTTTAGACCATCTGATTAATTAATGTACTGATGACTAATTTTGATAAAATATCCCCTAATTTTCGTGAGTAGTTGTTCAATAGAGTACCAATTTGACTGTCAGTCAGTTTATGTCATTGCTGACGAGCTAAAAGACAACCTCAACCAGCGTAACCATGTGTTAGTTACTTGTAGTTTTACAGCTTCTGATGGGAGTTTTCAGTTTGTGGTGGGAGATGTTTTCCGTGTGCATAAACTTTCCGTATGCCAGGCTGTTCACCGAGTGGTAGACACTCTTTGTAGAAGGCTAGACAAAACAGTTACGTTCCCATCTCGGTAGGAGCAAGATGTTATAAAAATAGAATTTGCCAGGAGATTAAGCTTATCATAATTGCTATGTTATGTTATGCTATGAATGTTTTCTTTTTTTACTGATGTGTGTGTGTCATGAAAACAGTCGAACGTTTTAGCAATAAAACCTCACTTTTGTAAATCCCTGTTTCCCTTAGTTAAATAAAATGTCTGAGGGATTTTATGTAACACACATAAGTAATTCCCTTGGGTGAGGGGATACTTGTGTGCATATTGTAGGCACTTTCAAAGGCAGTAAGCATGATTAATACTCTGTTTGGACTTTGGTCTTGCAGACCAGGGTGAAATGTATTGCTTGTTGTGACACATGTTGGTTGGGACCAGATGGCTTAGCCTGACATCAGTGAGCCTTGGATACCACACACCCACTGCTGACTATGAGCACCATGCAAATCTTGCTATTTCAGAGATGCTCCAATTTAGCATCACTTTTTAAACCTTGTTCCTTTACCCTCTGATATATCCCAGATCACGTGTGATGGTAAAGAGATAATAAACATTGTTTATTAATTGATTTTTGAGTGGTCATAATGCTTTGTCTTGTCTGATCCAGGCTGAAAGTAATTCCTGCCAGTACTCTAATGTACACTCTATTATAGAGGTTTTTTATTTTCCTTTATAAAATTATTTATTGATTTCTGCCAAACTCTGCATATCATATGCTACATATCTGAGCTGTCCTCCCTCTTTTGGCTCTTGTTCTCTTTAGGCTTTAATGGTGTTTAATTAGACTGAACCTAAGTATTATTTGTAAAATATGTTAGATGCTAAAATATTTGATAAATATAAGATATTTACCTATAGTATCCATATATCTTATCACTGAAGTTAATCAGAATAACCAGACAAAGTTATTAAAAGTAAAAAACACTTTGCTTTAGGATCAGTAAAATTCGATCCATACATTATATACAATAAAAAAATTATACAGTATTCATTAAACTTATCAAATCATGGCTTTTCACATTTAAGACAAATATGCCTACTGTCAGTTACTGTGGATGTATATTTATGAGCAACAATAAGCACTGTTTTAATAATAGAATTACCCCTTAAGTCTAATATCTGGCTCTATGCATGTTCAATTCTATTTTACAAGCAATTGCCAAGACATAGTTTTACTTCAAGAACCGAAACTAATGGCACCGTCTCAAATTTGCTCCGCCCTATGTAGAGTGCACTATGTTGGACGTAAAATAGCAGAAATTCTACCCAATCATTGATTTCTATTCACCTATATACATTTAGGAATCATTTAGATAACTGCTTACTTAACATTTAAGGGAGGTTCATTGAAATTGGTTGATTTAAAAGTGATGCTGTTAATAGGGAATATGAGTAATTTGAGATACGGCCGATAGTCTCTCGCCAAGCGTCAGACTGAACAAACTGGTAACACCTTTGGCCATCCTTTCTCAGTAAGATAACCAAATAAGTTGTACAGTTTCATGCATTTCGTTGCATTTTCTTAAAGTACATTATTTTATTATCGCACTGGGTCGGAATAGGGAGGTTTCCATGAACCTAGTTTTTGCGAATTTTGAATATGATTATTTAAAAATCTCTGATTGTAAAAAGTCATGATTCGAAAAAAAAACACCCACATATTGCAAGAATAATTTTACGCCAGGTCGAGGTAGAAAAGTTAGAATGCGGAAATAGGTGACGATTTTTTTTCGCCGAGTAATCGGTGACGTCCATGCTGTGATTGGCGGATCAAGTCACATGATCTTGTTCCACCTGATCAGGCCAAAAACAAACCGTAATTTCATTTAGATGATTTAGTAGACAGCCTCACTGAATGTAATTGTTTTCTGTTAAAATTGTATTGTAGATCTGTTGTAAAGATAACTCCGTTAAAAGAATTAAGAGTTAAAATCCTCAATTAAATTAAATTCTTAAATCTTTAATAAATGCGTATACCATTTGTAAAATGTCTGAATAATTAGCTACTGGCTGTTTATAAGTAGTATTTGGCTAATAGTGCAGAAGATGCTGCAGATTCCCCTTCAAACAATTATGTTGAAATGCGAGCCGTTGGACTATTATAACAAACAAATCAACAAAAGTTTAATTTTAAATCTAGAGATTAAAGGGGGTTTCAACTCCTGATGCCACGCCATCGCTACTATATAAACATCCGAACACGCCATCGCTACTATATAAACATCCGAAAACGGTAGCAACATTCTCTTTTCACAAGTTTGTTTAAGCAACTTGTACATTTTAAGAATGGGAACGAAATCCAACACGAAGTTTTAACAATTAGTGTCCTCCGTTCCCAAACACTTACTGATTGTTTAAGGAAAGGTGATTGTAACACAGTGGTAAACATGCACCTGTCCCAACTTTTTTGGAACATGTTGCAGGCATCAAATTGAGTGAATAAGTTTATCGGTTTGAAAATATATAAACATATATATAACATATATAAATACCTTGTATTTGTAGTGTGTTTAATTGAATATATGTTAAAAAGGATTTGCAAATTATTGTATTATTTTTTTATTTATGTTTTACACAATGTCCCAACTTTATTGGAATTGGGATTGTGAGGTCGCAAACAACTTCAAAACAGCTAAGGCCCTCTCTCAGATTTCTATCCTTGACAATGCTACTGGCTTTGATAGACAGTGTGTTCTGAAGATGTTTTTCAGTGTGGCCAGGGATAATGTCGTTATATTGGGGGCAGTGTTTTTGACCTTATAGAGGGCTTTTTTGACTGCTACTGTACATTTGGTATGTCATACATTGATACAGCTTGTTAATGTTGGTTGTATGTCAGCATGCAGTAAAATGTGTAGAGCGAACAAAGGACGGGACTGAAATTCCCCTGATGAAGGAGCAATGTTTTTAGTTGTCTTTGATCAGCATGCACATGGAATTTCCAAGATCAAGAAGTTTGGTAAGTTCCCTGCCGGGGATGGTGGTAATGCAGATGATAAATACAGAGCTGTAGTCAATAAAGAGCATCCTAACATATGTCCTCTGCTGTTCCAGATGGGTCAGTGCTATGTGGAGAGCTCCAGCAATTGCATACTCTCTGATGCTATACTCACTGGGCAACGAAAATACTCACCTGTGACTGAAGTGCATGAAATGCTTTTGTACACCTGCAAATTCAGCTACTTTTTTAACACTATGCCCTTTGACCCCAAATCAATTATTCCTTGCAAATCATTAAAATCCGCTTTGCAACCCCGTTTCCACAAATTCAATGCACTGTACAACCTCTTCTCAATTTATGAATTCTGTTGTACACTCCACAGCTATTTATAACACGATTATACTTGTGCAATGCCATCTGAATTAACCTGAATATACTACCACCTTAAACACCTAAAAAACACAAGGTGACAAATAGTCTGTCCTTGTCCAGGCCTGGCAGGAGGATGGCTTACATTTGTTTTAAGACCAGTCTTTCAGAGCAATGATAGGTGTAAGTGCTACTGGCCTATAACCATAACAACAGCTGGTGTTAGCCTGCTTAGGCACCAAAATTAATGTATCTGACTTCAGAGAGGTAGGAACAATAGCTATGGACAAAGACACGCTGAACGTTTTACTAAAGCACAGTCACTGAGGTCTGTTCTTGGGATGCCTCCAGACCCTGCTGGTTTTATGACATTTACAGATCTGTAGATTCATCACATGCATCACCTCCTGTGTCTGTACAGTGACAGCTTGTCTATTTGTAGCTGATATGATTGTGTATATGCATATGTTTACTCTAAAATCTCAATCTACTCAACGTCTACTGATTTTGTTATGAAAGAGCACAGTCACAACCCCATACCATTTTTACTTTTGTGTAATTCAGCAGACGCCCTTATCCAGAGTGAATTACAATAAATACAGTCTTACAATCCAAGCAATGTGGGTTAAGGGCCTGGACCTTCTGGTCCACAGTCCAGTACCTTTACCACTAGGCCACCACAGTCCCACCATGCCAGACTATGGTTTTATTCACCTTCTTGGTGAAAACAGTCTGTACTGTCCGTTTCATCTTTGGTCCAGAGCACAATGCTTAAAATCATTTAACAACACTATGCCCTGTAGAGTAACAAATATCCCTTACAATCTAGTCCTTAAAACTAGCAACATAGTTTTAAAACATTTAAACAATATTATCACAAATTTGTTGTCAACCTGGAGATCCTCTGCCCATCTTTGCTCAAGATGTGTGAGAGGTGAGTTTCTGTGTCCTTTAGGGATGATGATGTAGACATGGTCTAATGTTCTTGTGCACACACCTTACATGCTGAAGAAATTCTGGCACCGCAATTTTCAGATTCTGTTCAGTACAACCGTTGTTTGTTAACTGTTAATAAGTAGCCTAGTGCTATATTAACGTTAGCTTCTGGTGGTATACACTCGATTCTGCTTAATGGGCCCACATCGGGACCTGATCGTTTTGGTCCTAATATCCGGCTGGTCCGATTAAACAAACATGCCCTATCTTACAAGATGGGAGGTGCTACGTAACATATTAAATGTTTATTAAACCTTTATTGTGCGATTTGCACGAATAGCGAACGTACAAACAAGAACTACTGGTGCTTACGACCTTTATTCATTGGAAAATACATTTGCAAACAAGTTGTATCTACAACACGATGTATAGGTACTCGGCATGCGAAGCATAATACTGTAATAAACAAGTTCTTACTAAATTCCAGTCAACGTTTGAAGAACTTTGAAATCTGACGCGCTTTAGCTGTGGCTAAGTGGCGACTTGTGGCTTGTTTTTGTAATAAATGGAAATGTTAGGCAAAGACCTGTAGGTGGCAGTAGAGGGCTGGGGAGAAACTGGAGTTTTCGGGTAGTGATGCCAGAGACGAAGAGTTTCTTCCCAGATATTACATACTGTATTCTATTCTAATCTATTAACCGGAATCGACTGTATTTTGGGCAGGAAATGCGTTGTTCTGTCACGCGAAAGAATTTAGCCTTACAGTGAAATAAGATTTTACATCTTCTATAGCAAAAATTAATCACATGGTGGCTTTTTTTGAACTAAATCAATGTATCTGCTCGATACTTCCATAAAAAATAATTTTACTTTGTCTGTTTTCCCTCGTTTGTTCTCTATTGTCACAGGGAAGCTGTAACACACCGCCACCGCTGCTTGTCCTTTCGCGACAGATTAACCCTGATTTGTGTTTGCATGAATCGAAATGACTTGCTGGCTGTGATGCGATCAGACATGGCAGTAAGAAAGATCCATCCAGACCAGTAACTGTGCCCTCAAAAGCAAACTTAGTAGCTTCATCTTATTACCTTGATGTAATAAAATAATAGTTGATGAACCTGCCTGTTTAAGAGCAGAACACCACTGGATTTCCTCCCGAATTAATAAAGCATTTTTAATACTACAGTGTTTTTACCGCCTATTGATTTGTGTCTAAATGCTTTTAGGCAGAACAACATCCAAATGAACTTCTAATAAATGACCAGAACTATGTGAACAACCCTTCGAATGAATGTTATTTAGCAGACGTTCTTACCCAGAGTGACTTACAATTCAAGCCATTGTGTTATAAGGGCCTTGCTTAGGGACCCAACTGTGGCAGAGGTGGGATTTGAACCCTAGACCTTCAGGTCCAAAGTCCAGTATCTTAACCACTAGGCTACCATAGTAGAGTTATGACTCTATTGCTACTTCCGTACCAGTTCTAGGACCACTTTTGGAAGAACCTATCCCTCCTACAGGGCTCGGCGAAGAACAAAATTGGTTGCAGGGCCTTTTTGGTTTGCTTTTGAACCACCGGTGGGAATGCTGATGGACAGTTTAGGCAGCACAAGTTTTGCTCAGACGACCCAAAATCGGTCGATTTCTCGGTCTATTATCATTATTATTGTATTTTTTTTTAAGTCTGAAGATCTGTTATTTATATGGCTACAGGCGTACAAGTATCAACATACTCTTGCATCTCTCAGGGTTCCTAAGGGCTGAGAGAAAGACTGTCCTGAATAAGGAGCTAAAAAAGGTCCGTTCTGAGAACTACAACTGGTTCCTGCGGTGCGAACACGCGACCGTTCTAAGAACTACGAAAAAGTGCTGGTTCCAAAGTGCCTTATTATAGGTTTCCACCTTCCCAACATGGTTTTTATAGTGTGTTAAAATGACCCAGAGGGTAAGGTAATGGACCAGAAGGGTGAAGCTTCATGCCCCAGCACTGAGCAGCTGTTATCGGTACGGCCCGGGGGAAGGTCCGAATCGTTTACTGAATGACAAACAGTAAATGTAAATAACCGGATGGGATGTGCAGTGCTCGGCGGACTTTGTGATCGCCCCAAGCTCCACCTGCTCATCTCATGTGATTAGATCAGGATGCTAAAGATAGCGCTAACGAGCTGGCGCGGGCAAGATTTTTCAGGCCACCTCAAACACGGCTGCTTCCACGCTCACCGGAACGTGTTCTGACTTGAGCCACTGTTCTATTAAGTTCTATTAATTGCTGTACTGGCTGCATCACACGATCCGCATACTGTAGACCAGCAACTATTTTATTATTATCCATCTGTTATGTAAGTGCATGGCATAACAGTGCTGCTTAACATCCATCTAAAGAACGTCCAATTACAATCACATCAACAACGATATTTAACAAAGCCATTTGTGCGTGTTTTAAAGTAAAAACGCTCGCTTGCTTGTTAGCTCATGTTTGGATTAGGGACTGTTGACGTGTTTAGAGAATTCTCCCTGCGCTATTGTACGTAGTACTGCTCTATTTGTCCACATGTACCTTCTCTCTAATATAAAACTATCTAAACTGGTTCACTTTCACTCGTTGAGTTTCTTTTTGTATAACTGGCTGATTTTCTGTTGTTCCTAATACTGTACCAGTCAACTTTTTCGCTTCCGCCGAACAAAAGTATCGGGTCAATCATCAGGGTTAGTGTGACGGCTGGTCAATCCCCCTTTTTAAGCTTCATCAGCATCTTTTATTTTGACGTTGTTTTAGGAGTTAGACAAACTAACACTGATGGAGGTCCCATCCATGTCCTGACTGACAGAACGTAATGACGTACCTGTACTCATTTCATGGGGTCAGGAGGGAACTAACTTCAGATGGGGCACCCAATAATGAAGGTCTTTACCATGTGGGAGGAAACCCGAGTACCCAGGAGGGGTTGGGAATTCAATCCGGGGTGTCTATTTTGCACTTAAAAAGCACTTAACCATGTTAGATTTGCGAATCTGACCAAAATTAGCCACCACAGTCCAAAAACAACAAAGAAATCGGCTCAAGGGCCCAACATTTGAAACCCGGACCTTTGGGTCGAAAGTCTAGAACCCTAAGCACTTATCCAAAAAACATCTTGTGTGTCTCTGTCCTGCCAGTCCAGCTGTAAACCATTTCTGCAATGCACTTTATTTTGGTGTGTTTTTTTTTTTTTATAAGAAAAAGTGGCACGACTCAAACTGCTGCATTCTAAACATCCCGAGTGATACCCTGACGTTTGAACCAACCATCTCTTTTCTTAAGTCGGCCATCGTATGTAGAAAACTACTAACCTTTCCTAGGTGTCGTTTAACTAACAAGGCCGTTACGACGTCTGAACTTTAGCTTAACAGAAACGAGGCTTATGCGTTATTCTGATCGAAGAATTCTTTTCCCGATCCTTAGGCAGCCGCTACTAAGAGCAGAATTATATAGTCCCTTTTTTTCCAGAAGCTTCCTTATTCAGGACGTTTCTCAGCAGGCACGTCTGTTGGCTGCTTGACTCTCAGCTGAGGGGTCCTGAAAGTGATGCTGTGTCATGCTGGATGTGTCCTTTGGGTACGATGCTGGTGATCTACCAGGGTGCGGCCAGAACTCGTTTACTCTCTCTCTCTCCTTAGTGACTGTTTTATCCAGCGTCGCATCCTTTACTCCGTCTGCTACACCTCTCTCCCATTACATCCCATCCCATTCTCATCCCCACACTTTCAGCCCCACACTCTCGCCTTCGTCCCTACTGTCAACCCACAATGCGTTTTCGATTCTCGCCTTTAAAGCTGGTTTCGTCTCACCTGGGAGCTCTGCGTCTGTATCCAGCGAGCTCTGCGTCTCCCCCGGCATGTCGAAGCCTCTGACGCACTTGCTAAGAACGGAGGAGTCGAGCGCAGGTGGCAACGAACAACTGCAGGTTGTGTTGCTGATATGCTCTCCTGCTGACCATGTGTGTGTGTGTTTGGGATTTTGTGTGTGTGTGTGTGAGAGAGAGAGAGATAGAAGACTGCAGAAAGCTGTGCGAATTCTGAGAGAGCTGCAGTGCTCTTTCTGATTGCAGTAAATAGTCAAGCTCTCTCTCTCTCTCATGCAGTCTCGGTGTCCTATCTCACCCTCCCTTATCCCCTCGCCCTCCCTCTCCTGCTTTCCCGTTCCACCAACCTCCTCCTCCTCCTCCTCCTCCTCCTCCTGTTCTCTCCATCTAACGCTCGCTCTGTCCGCCTTAAGCAAGTGCATCTTGGACAATGATGTCAGCACATTTCTGCTCTGGATGTAGGCTGCTCTCACTCTTATCCAGAGCAATAAAACACAAAATTGCGAGCTTCAAAAACGACCAGGCAACCGTCTCCTAACGTCCTAACCCTCTAACTTTGCCTTTTTATTATTATTATTATTATTATTATTATTATTGGTATTGTACTCTGTTGCAGTATTGTAGGTGTATTGTAAGTGCTGTACGACATGTACTACATTTGCCAGTGGACAGGTGGTAGGTCATCCTGTCTGATGGTCCCGGACAATTTACGTATGTAAACTAATATTTGAGTTTGGGAGATGGCAAGCGAGCTCAGTCTTATTTTGTTGTTAGTTTTGGAGATCTTGGACGATCTCAGCCTTAGTTTGTTGGTTTTATATTGTCCTTTTCTTTGTATTTGAGTTTGGAAGGTTGCAAGCGATCTCAGCCTTAGTTTGTTGTTGCAATTTTTCTATTTTCTGTGTATTTGATTCGAGTCTTGGACGATCTCAGCCTTAGTTTGTTGTTTTTATATTGCCTATTTTTGTGTGTTTGAGTTTGGAAGATCTCAGCCTTAGTTTGTTGTTTTTATATTGCCTATTTTTGTGTGTTTGAGTTTGGAAGATCTCGGACGATCTCGCCCTTAGTTTGGTGGTTTTAAATTGCCCTTTTCTTTGTATTTGAGTTTGGAAGGTGGCAAGCGATCTCAGCCTTAGTTTGTTGTTTTAATTTTTCTATTTTCTGTGTATTTGATTTGAGTCTTGGACAATCTCAGCCTTAGTTTGTTGGTTTTATATTGCCCTTTTCTTTGTATTTGAGTTTGGAAGGTTGCAAACAATCTCATCCTTAGTTTGTTGTTTTTATAATGCCCATTTTTGTGTGTTTGAGTTTGGGAGATCTCGGACGATCTCAGCCTTAGTTTTTTATTTTTATATTGCCCATTTTTGCGTGACTGAGTTTGGGACATCTAGGACAATCTAGGTGTTGTGTGGGTGAACACACCCTCGTCGGTCACTTTATTAGGTACACCTTAATGTATTTGTACTTATTCTTATTTACGTTTCAACATGCTAACTCTGTTTCCTTCACACTCTGGAGGGACACCGCACTGTTTCCACAGCAACTGGGCTGCAGAAGAAAAAAAATCACAGCTGCTTTACGTGAGTTTAGTGCAGGGCAAGGTGACGGGAATTTACCGCTTTAGCCTTTTTGCTCTTATTGTTTCACTTTCTTTCGCGGTGCTTTCCAGCTTTCTGTTCTGATGCATCACTCCATAGCTGGAAAATCCCCAACAATTTGTATTTGGGATAGGTGTTACCCTTATTTTAATGGCCTTCTCGATCAGATGATTTTGACCACAGGATAGTATTTTGGATTCCCCATGTATGGTCCTTCCTGACAGTGGTGCATGCATGTAGGCCAATGCTACGCTTTCCTTTTATTCGAGTGCCACGTAATGGATTCGAGTAACCCTTGCTTTTGTCCTACTTCCTCTCCATTGATGTAAGAGGCCTCCTTAAGTGGTGCACTAAGCAGATTTCAGACGAACTGCAGAGAGCGAGGGACACTGAGGAAGGATGTTGAATCAATCCTGACAAGTGAAAGGTCTAATGATGTGGTGCATACGATCCGTTACAGCTCCAACAGCCTTAAGTGTCTGAGCAGCAAACCTATCCTTCTCTGGCTTTTTCTTTTTTATTTGAGCTACTGAAAGGCCAGATCCTAAAGTACAGGAACAAATCCTATTATATACGTGTAATGTTATTCGCTTATTTGGCCCAAAATTCCTTAATCGGACCAAAAAACGTGAGAGCGAATAAGAAAAAGAAGCCACAAGTCGCCACTTGGAGCGGATACAAAGCGGATCAGCGAGATACGGGAGGATTTTTGGGATCCACGGGAGAATTTATTTTTATCAAAGGTCAGGAAATCCGAAAAGTTGCGTTGACGAGAGCAAAACCAGCGGGAGGTGACCACGCCCACCACT
>JAVSBV010006970.1:0-12728 GCA_033117975.1 Parotocinclus spilosoma
AGACGTTATAAAGGCATGCACTAATTTTTCTGCGTCATGCAGAGACATAATATTTCTTAACTTAGCGATGTTTCTGACATGAAAGAAAGCTGTCCTTGTAATTTTGTCTACATGAGTCTCAAACTGGAGTCCATAATCACACCAAGGTTTTTTACTGCTTCACATGTGGTGACCGAGATACCATCTAGAGCATGATGATAATCTTTTTTTTTTTTTTTTTTTTTTTGGGCTGAAGGGTCATTTGGTTTCAATATATTTGGTGGTAACTATTTTAAATCACTTGACAAACAGAAAGGTTAAAATAATACTTTTAAATTTCACAGAACATTTTCCGCGTTTGCTTTATTGATGCCAGTGTGAGTCAGCTGTTTCATCATGCTTGCTAGATCTGACTATACTGCTCATAAAAATTAGGGAATATTTCAAAGTAAAATATCCCATCGTGAAATAATAATTTGAGAGAAGTGTATTAAGGTAGGGTTGTTAAACTCCGGAGGGCTGTTGTTTGGGGGCTAATGCATCAAACAATACCTAAGCAATACTGTTTTAAATTAACGCATCTCCATTAATTTTGCTGCATTAATTCCATATGTCTGTCCAATTGCAATAATTATTAAAACTTAATAATTATTATTTGCAATTTAATATGCACACAGAAACTGCAACCTATAATTATTAAGATCTTTATTAGGAACATCTGTACAGTTACTCTTCAAGCAGTTGTGTAATCAGCCATTGTGACAGCAGTGCAGTACTTCAAATCATGAAGATTTCAGTGAATGCTTACATGGCTCAACAAAATGGGTCAAAATCTGATCTCAGTCATTTATTATTGTCAGAAATGGAGTGTTCTCTCAAAGCAGCTTTATAGTGTTAGATGATCTTTTAAGGACAATCCCAAATTGAGCAAGCCTGGGGTGGCAATGGCAAGGAAGAAACCTTAAGAGAACTAAGACTGAAAATGGCTTTTAAATGTACGAATAAAACTAAGAACTATTACCACCAACTTTTTGGACTAGATTAATTAAAGTAGAAACTAAGTAAATAATTGCAGCTAAATAAAATGTTAAATTAAATGGAATATAAAAATGTGTTGCATATTGGCAATTATTTTGAGCACACATTTAACTTCTGGCCTCCTGGGATTTTAAAGCAAGCAATCTGTAACGTTTACTCAGAATGATGCAATGAGCATCCAGGAAACAATACATTTGTGGAAGGTGTCAATAAGTGTCTTGTTGAGAAGAGAGGATGGTCAGATTTGTTTGAGCTGACAGAAAGGCTACAGTAACTTTAATAACCTCTTACAAAGGCATATTTCAATGTACAACATGCTGAGCTTTGAGACAGATGAGCAATAACAACTAAAGTCCATGTCATGTGCTGCTTATGTCAGCCAAGAACCGAATGCTTAAGTGGACATGGGTTCACCAAAACTGGACAATTTTAATACTGGAAAAATACTGATTTTTACAGGTACCCTATCTTCCTTGTGTTAACAGTCAAGGATGGTTGAGATGTGTTATGTGTTTTTTTACGTGGTTTTTGCGATCACTGGTTCTAATTTGATAGAATGAGAGTCGCATCATGAAAGTCCAGTTTGAGAATGTAGGTTGTTTTGAGAGCAGAGGAATCCATACCCAGTATTCGTATAGTGTTCCTAATAAAGTACTTGTTGAGTGTGCCCTGATAGCAATGCTGAAGTCAGTCAGCTCTATATAAATTTTACTGGTTTTAGAACAACGCTCAATACTTTGCAGTTTACTACAGGAGGTATAAAGTAAATTGCTGAAAATGGCAATGAAAACTCATGCCCTCTACAATTACAAACCCTCTGCTTAATTTTAAAACACAACTTGACCTGCCAAGCATTGAAGGGGCACTGCAAGTTGTCAGGCTGACAGCACAAGTCTAGTCTACACCCAGGCAGTACATGTCTAGGGCATACGTTAGTACCTGTGATAAGCAGCCAGCTGACATGCAAGGAGCAACAAACTGCATTTCAAACCAGTCTGAAAAAGCTGTTTAAATCCTTCAAAGACCAAGGGAGACAACAATTCCAGAGCGGGTTAGAGAATATGATCAAATTCGTCATGCTCATGCCCTCAAATATAAATCTGTGTGATCAGCAGTCATTTTAACCGTATGAGTTTCACAAGATTAAAATTAATAGAATAAGCTTTTTAACTAAAGTAAACACCTCTAATTTTGAATATCCCTGTCAATGTTCACTATGCTAACGTTAAGTTTATCCTAATGTTTAAATGACTGAAAATCTGGCATTAACAGTCACATGTGGACCATCAATACCAATTATAAATGTGTTTTAAAAACTGTTTAACCATTGAGCTCCAGCAGCAAATACAAAGATAGAACTAACTGTCAAAAGAAATCCTAGATCACTGCTTCTTATCAATTGTTTTCAATAATTCAAGTATTAATGGTATACATTAACTAATAATTGTCAAAATTTATGTTGATGCCCATCAATGGATTGGTGCCCTGTTTAGGGTTGTTCCTGCCTTGTGTCGCCGGCAAGGCATCAGCTCTCACGCGACCCTGATTAGGATGAGCAGATAAATGAATGAATTATTAATTTAGTTTATGTTGGTTTAATTTGTATTTTTTATAATGTTAGTAAACAAGTAATTAAGTTCAATCATCTACAGGATAAGTCACAGGACACGTTGCATGGTGCGTCATGGCTTTTTTTGCAAAGTCTTCCAAAACCATTTTTGTCGGTAGTGGTCTTTGCATGATCACTACATGGCTTGGCATCAACCGTACTGTTTTTTTTTTTTTTTTTTTTTTTTTTTTGGCTATAAGGGATGCAACAGGGCTGGGTAAAATTTGGTGATCTTTCGTTCAGAATTGTCAATTCCATCTACAATTACCTGTGACAAACAACAAAAGTTTTGAATTGAATTTGTGGCAATAACTTTTGAAGCACAATAGAAATCTGATTGCTGCAGTCAATTTCTGAGACAATTCTGGACTTCTTGGATATGCTACCTGACCACCTTCCCACTGGGGAATAACTTGCCCTTGATCCAATGTGGTGGCTTTCAAGATGGTGATCATGTTCTGGACATAGCCTAAAAGATAGGCCCCCTCACCCATTACTTTGTGGTGTAATTAGATATGTAATTTTCTCTTGTTTCTGAAATAAAATGGTGCCCTGTGTCTTTTGTGCCACCATGTATTGTTCCATGTTGTGGTATTGTTTTAGTATCAGTCGTGAGATACCTTGGGCAGTATTGTATCAAAATCAAGTCATAATCTTGACTCATACAGCATATGTTTTCATAATCAATATGTCTGTTATCTCCTCCCCAAGGAAATAAAGGGGCAAGTGTTCAGAATCCCCTGGTTTAGTGCACAGTGTTTGCTGTAGCAGCAAAACTAAAATGTATACACTGCTCAGCATACCTGAGAAAGCTTCTTATAAATTTGTGTGAAGGGAAAGGATAGTCAAATTCTTATATTAAGTGTTCCAGGGCTCTACCAACTGACGGTCATGCATAGCTGTTGGCCACAGGCTTTCCTGATTGTTATTCTTTCACATTTTGCTGCAAGGGCTTTTACAAAAAATAATTGGGGGGAAAAAAACTCACACTACAATAAAGCACTGATTTTTGACTGAATATTTTGTGCTTTCAGCTGAAGAGGGAAAATGTTCTCTGAAAATACAGGGGATGTGTAACAAATGGGTTCACTGAATATTTGTGAGCTACCTTTTTTAATTAATAGAAATTTATTTTTTACAAAGTGTAAAGGTCATTAGCCTCAGCTTTGGCTGGTTGTTTAATTTACGATGTTTTGTTTTAAGCTTTAGCAAGTTTTAATGAGGTCAACTCCATGATGTGCTGTGTGAAATTGTGGTTTATTTTTAAAAATCAGTAATGATGTAGTGTATTAGCCTTGACAAAAACATGAATGACTATTTTTTGACAGTTGCAAAGGACATCAAGGTGTTTATAAAACACAGCTAAGAGATTATATCAATTTTACCGAACAAAAATATAAATGCAACATTTTTTTAACTTGAAGCTTTTTTTATGCACACAAAAGGCCTTTATCTGTTATTCACAAATTTGCTAAAATTTGCTTGCTTGCTGAGATAATCCATCCACCTCACAAGTGTGGCATATCAAGTTGTTAATTAGATATTATGATTATTGCAAGCGTGTTTCATAACCTGTCAAAAAAAAAGGCCACTCTAAAATGTGTTTTATCACACAGCACAATGCCACAGATGTTTTGATGGAAAGCACCAGAGCTGTTATTTGTGAGTTGAATGCTAATTTCTCTGCCATAAGTTGTCTTCAAAGGCGTTTCCGAGAATTCGGAAGTACATCCAACCAGCCTCACAACCCCAAACCGCATGTAAACATCTCCTCATCGGGGTCTCCAGCTGACGGCAGTTCGTTCTCATAACCGACTTGACTGGGCAAATGCTCACATTTGATGGTTTATGGCACGTTAGAGAAGTGTTCTCTTCATGGATGAATCCTGATATTCACTGTACAGGGCAGATGGCAAACTGCATGTATGGGTCATGGGGGTGAGCGGTTTTGCTTATGTCAACATTGAATGTGGCCCATAGGGTTATGATATGGTTTGGGATGCTCTGGATCAGCATATAGAACAGATATTGATATGCCACACCTAGCAAAGAAGTGTTTGTAAAATTATATTTAAGAGTATAATGCCTGTACATAGAAAAGGTCTTAGATGAACTTAAGTTCAGTTCATGAAAAATGGGAGTAAAAACAAGTGTTGCGTTTATATTTTTGTTTAGTATCTTGAAGTGTAACACTAGTTTTGTTTTGGCAAATCGATCAGCTCAACCTAATGTGTGCCACTTTTTTTCAGACTGGCCTGGAACTGATAAGTGAATGAAAACGTCTTGGAAAAAACACCTCTAGTTTCAGGTATGTTAACACTTCATTAGTTAGAATAGCCTAATAATGTGTGTGCATTCATTCATCATAGTTTTGTATCTTGTTGGAAGGAGCATCATACAGACACCATAACTGGTGAAATCTATGGCTCTGAAATGAGGAGGGGGACCCCACGTTTTTCAGCAATTCACAATTTTGATTGCCTGACATTTTAATGACTGTTTTTCTGTAAATTGTAAATATACAGTCAAACTTTGCTGTCCACACCTCATTATTAGAATTTCTTCTGTAACACATGTAATAGCAATATAAAATGTGTCAAATATATGTAATGACAGGCAATGAATTACCTTTTTGTTTAACAAATAACTGTATTATTAAAAACACTTGTAATTGTTTTAATACAATGAAGTTTAAACCCGTTCATACAAATCCAGCACTAAATTTAAAAAGCTGCTGACACCAGGGTTCACCTCTATCGTTCTTCATTGTGTGGCAGTCCTGTGAAAATTAGAGGATTTCTGAAGAGTGGAGTAGTGTAATGGTATAAGTTTTTAAGAACAAATACCCAGAACTTCAGTAATTATAGAGGCAGGAAATTGATCACAGCATGAATTTATCTTAGAGTTGTGAAATCTTGGCTGAGGTGAGGGGGGTTGGAGTTAGGTTTAAATTAACGATTGCCTCCTATTGTGATGGGACAGGCTGATTGACCAGATCAGATTGGAATCATTATGGATAATGATGTTTGCGGGTGACATCATTCCTTGAGGTGGAGGTATGCACTGGAGAGAGAGGCATTGAAAGCCAGTAGGAGCAAGATGGTATGTGTGCATGAATGGGAGCGAAGACAGTGGAATGAAGGTGGATGAGTTTAAATACTTGGAGTTGAGTGTTAGGAATAATGAAGATTACAGCGGAGAAGGGAATTGAGACAGCGTGGTGGGAATGGTGGAGTGGTATGGAAAAATCCCATTGCTAGTCTATCTGTAGCGATACAGAAGTAATGTAGCTCTGTATATGCGGATTAAAAAATTGAACACATTTGAATTTCTCAGCACACTAAATCTGAAAACTGGACAGCTACATTAGCTTCCAGTCCCCTTGTTTTTTTTTCTTCTTGTAATTAATTTAGTATCATTACATTTTTGCTGCTTACCAACCACATAAATTTAATTCATATTTATAACATGCTGTCAGTTATCTGCCTAAAACTTATGGATGCAATTTCTTTTTAAACATGCGGCTGGCTATTTTTTTTTATTTTCTAAATAATTATTATATATGGCATATGTATGACAGCATGCAGATATTTTTTACAATTTTTTATGGAAACCTGCACCATTCTACCATTAAAGCTAGCTTGTGATACTGGCTTGTGTCCAGCTCTGCACTCTCAGAAGAGTTAGCTTTAGCTTTGTCAAATTAAATAATAAATGTCCATAAATGTCTTATGATTGTTTAATTATTTTCATCAAACAGCATGTACTTACTGTAAAGAACTAAAAGGCTGAAGACATAATCTAACACACACCATATCACTGCTTCTTTACTAGTACTATGCTATATAAGAATAGACCATTTAGTGTATTTTGGAACACAACTGATTGATAACATGTCCTCATCATCAGCATGCGTCATCACTGGTCTGTCTAATAAACAAACAAACTAGCAAGTGAATGAATGTTGCTGAAAGCAGTGTGTTTTTATGTGTGGCTGTGTTTCTGTTACTGTTAAACCTCAAGGGTGGCTATCGTAAGAGTGGCACAGAATAGGTTATATGAGACTGATCACAGGTTGTGGCCACTCAGCTGATAACCGACCGATTCTGGACACCAGCTGATCATTTTAATTATTATAGAGGATTCACACAGCATGTGCTTACTATTAGTATGTAATCAAATCTTTTGTTGAAATTAATCTATTAGAACAAGGTTTCTGTGAGGCAGCAAATAGTTTGTATCTATTTCAAGTATTCAGTAGCGTAGTTATTTTTCTGATGGATATGCTAGACGGCAGTGCACAGTTGCTGATGCAGAACCCCCTGGTCCTGAAATACTGGGAATGGGAAAGTGAGCCTCCCAAATGAAGAAGTACAACTTCTTCTTGTCTAATGCAAAAGGCAACTTAAGCAAAAATGCCAATATCTGTTGCAGTTTGGACTGTAAAAAATAACCTCTTAATTGTGTGGTAAATAAATCTGTGCTTAATAGTGATTTAAAATGGTTTTTTCATGGTTATATGCTGTTTTCATGCTACTTGGTGCTAAATATATTTTGTTAAAAGTGCTTTACAGCAATGAGTGGACAACATGTGCAGAATGCATGTATTGTAATAATTAAATAAGCACACAACACCATTATGTACCAGGAAAAAAAAGAAACACTTTTTTAGTGTGAAGTAATAATTTCCTTCGATAGTTTGTTGTTTAAACTTCACAGTCACACAAGACTCGTTTATACGATGAAATTTGGTGACATGCAGTAATTGGCAAAGAAAAGTAACAAAGTGTCTGAAATCATTCATAATTGTGTTCCCTGTATGTATAAAGTCTGGTAGATCATCTTGGCCACAGCCAACACCTAGCGCCTCAAGCTAATAAAAAATACTGCCATGTGTTTTTGACAACCCTAACAATTATTTTAAGGTTTTCTTTTCATTCACATTATTCCAGTTTATCATTATTAAATAGTCTTATTTAGTCGTCACTTTGTTAGGTGAGAGAGGAACACCATTTAAGTCCAGCTCAAATGTCGCTGGTTTAATCCCAACCCTGTATTCTGCCTGTGTCGAGTCATATCCTCCCTATGTCTGTGTGTGTTTACTCCAGACAGTCCGGTTTCCAGATTCCATAGACATGCTTGGGTGAATTGATGTTTCCAAAGTTGTCTTAGCGTGTGAATGTATATGCATTTGGATTGGGACCTGTATAGGGTTGTTCTTGCGTTGTGCCCTGTGCCGCCACATACAAACCTTGCATGGCCAAACATCATGCCAAGTGTCACAGAGTGATGTAAATCACACCTCAACTGAACTCTGACGCAGTGGAAGCATGTTTATAGAGTGATAAGTCATGTTTCTCTGTCTGGCAGTCTGAGTCTGGGTTTGATGAATGGATAAGCACTGACAGATCTACAAAATGACCTCCAGCAGGCCACTGCTATGACTGTGTCTGACCAACCAATCAAAAACAGACTTTATGAGGGTGGCCTGAGGTTCCAAAGTCCTATAGTGTGCCTTGCTCTCACTGTAGAGCTCAATTGGCATTTGCCATAGAACACCATAATTGGCGGATCTGCCACTGGTGCCCTGTGCTTAGCACAGACAAGAGGTTTCAGCGCAGCTTATGTTGACAGGGTATAGAGGTGGAGAACCGCCTGCACATGAAGAAGAATTATTATTCTGATGACCAAATTCGTGGCGGTTTATGGAAGGTCTGTGAAGTCATATCCCTGGAATGAAGCGCAGACCTCTACAGGGCTAGACAACAGCACCTTGACTGCTATTTGGTAATGGGATGAAACATTGGCCTTATGGTGAAGAAGATGCATGCACTTCTTGAAGGATGAAGGAACTGATGCAATTAAATTGCCCCCCTGCTCGGCCTACCTAAAAGCAGCAACACCTCTGAGACATTGTTTCGGTCCATTCAATGCCACCAGGTTGCACATTAGACTGTCCAGTGGCTTAGTGATGCCCTTGTCAAGATTTGAGAGCAGAATCCCCCAGGACACCATCTGCCGTCTCATTAGGCACATGCCCTGACGTTGTCTTGCTTTTATACAGATTAAGAACACACAACTGAGATGCTTTATGCACAGTATCTATGCAGTTCCATTTGGGCTCAAAGCCTTGTGCAGGCAGGTATGCACTATTTAGATCTAAGAGGGTGAGATCAAAGAAGCTGAACAATGAATGTTGATCCAAAAAGCATGTTTAAGGATTGTTTATTACATCGTTTCATAACTGTAATAACAATGGTTCAGCAATTTTTTATTCTTGGGAGGCACCGAACATCTGGCGTGTTGAAACTGGCAAAACAAAAATGCACTTTCAATATTTGGCCAAATTAGTGGAAAGACAAAATTATTGAATGTTATTTAGCAATGTTTTTGATGACATGGCCAAATCGCAACCAGTTGTCTACAACATTGTCTGCTGTGTGAAAGCCACAGTGCAAGCGTTTTGTTGGCATTTGCTAAATGAATGAAATGTCAATGTAATTGTTACCTTTTTAAGGTTAATCAAAAGGGAATATTTATTTAGGATAACCTGACCGAGCTGAGATTTTGGCCTGACTAGACCATTGCTTTTGTCTGAGGGTCTGTCTTGTAAATACCTACTGAGTACCCTTGCTGCCTAATTCCTATGTAGGGTGTTTTCTCTGTAGGACCTTCTAGCTGGCAGTGGAACCCTATGACTGACTGTTTAATGAGATAACTATACAGAGTTACCAATTAGCACTGATTGTTCATGTATTCATGTACTGCAACCATTAACACCAAAGCACACCAAAGCTAGAAGTTACACTTGCCAATTTCTGATCAGATGTACACAAGTTAATATTAGGACTAATATGAGGGGAAATTGTATCCCTTCAGTATGAGATCTGTGGTTTAGCACATTTAGCTGGCAATTGGACATAAATTAATGTATTTAAACTTGAGTCAATGTAATAATGAAATGAAATTTATAATAACTACATTACTTAATTACATACATGGCTTACAACTGAAAAACAGGTGTTATTTAAGAATTAATTCCACATTATCCTGCAAATACATTTTATACATGTAAAAGTCCTAAAAATACATTAACCCTTAGAATGTTTAATTTTTAAATAACTAGTGTTTATATATGTTTTTAAAGAAACCCTCAGTGAACCTCTGTTACTCATTAATCTCAATTACTTGTGACGAGCAGTAGACGAGCAGAGTTGGTTAATTTTCTCACCCTGCCTTGACAAAAAGAAACATTCTTTTTTTTTTTCTTAGTTTCATGCTTTGCTGAACAAAATGTTTATTCATGCCTAATCTTGAGGACTAAAGTGAAAAGGGAAATTAAACAGAAAAGCTAAGTTGTTTTTTGTGTGTTCTTGTTAATGTCAAAGAAGGGTCACCAGTGGTCCCCGGTTAAAAAGCTTACCATAGATTCTTGGTAAGTTCACTATTCTGGCTTTTGACCAAATGTTTCATTTTATTCTGTTTTAGCCAAAAATGTTCATTTCAGTTCATGCCTAATTCATATGTATATGATGCTCACAGTTTTTCAGTTTTAAAGTTTCCATCAGGCAGTTGTTGTGCTGTATAGGTTTTAGCATGGTTTGTCTATTGAAAATGTTGTGGTGTGGTTTGCAATCATTTTAGTTTTTTTAATTTAATTTAATTTTTATCTTGAGGCGAATAACTTGTTTACTTCTCTCTCCTCCACTGATCTTGATTTACTGTTTTAACTTGTGCATCATATGCACTATCACACTTGCAGGCTTTCTTTTTTTCATTTATTTATTTTTTTACCACAAACAAGGCATTCAGACCCTTGATGTTTATGTGAAATGACATGCTGTTCCCTCCCATTCTCAAAATCCAGTACTGGCTGCTTTTTTTTTTGTTGCTGCCCAGTGCTGCATTATCAGTGTCTATTGATTCAACCTGCTTTTTCATGGCATTTGCTTGGACAGATGGAGTTAGTGAGCCAGGGTGTAGACAGCAGGCAGATGAATTGTGTGTTTTAGCACGTGGCAGGGCACAGGGCTGGTGCTATTGAAGTTCATTATTTTTCTTTTTGCAGGACTACAGGCCTGTATATGGACAAAGACTAAGATCCTAGAATGACGAGTGCCGCCCCTGCCCGGAAGCCGTACCGCAAAGCGCCTCCGCAGCACCGAGAGACCCGCCAAAACCTGGCCGTTCTTCGGGATGACCTTAGCGGGACCCCCTCAGCAACCAGTTACCATTCAGCACCAGCCCAGCCTGACCCTAGCAAGGTAATTTGTCTCCAAGGTTTTTCTCCAGTTTTTCAGCCCACATGCTTAACTGGCCCGGAATGCCAGAATCCGGATGTATTATCATCATCCTGGTCAGACAGTGAGCTGGATGTCTCTAGCCTCTCCAGCTTGGAGCTTGTTGTCCTTCCACCACCAAGATTATTCAGTAATACACTTGGAATGAGACTTCCTTCCAAACAAAGTAAGGGTATGAATCGGTTTATTAGCCGCAGTGAGGAACTATTGGTGCAGTCTGATGATGAAGACTGTCATAACTGGGAGGATTTACAGGAGTTTGACTGTGACAGTTCCCTAGCCTGCTCCAGCAAAAGCCGTGAGCGTTCCTTGGTTTTCAAAGACCAGGCAGAGATTCTTGTTCCAAGGGGAGAGCTACATCCACCATTGTCTGCTTTAATGGCACAGGCTCCTCCTCCCAAGGGGATCCTCAAACATCCACAAAACCTAAGGGCACGCTCCAGCGACCTACACAAGTCAAAGTCAGCAGAGATGCTAGGACAGAGCCACACTCATGGTTGCATCAGGAAGTCCAAGTGCATGTCATTGGACTGCGATAGAAAGCCAGGGGAGCCTCCCCAAGGACATGCTACCTCCACATCTTCTGTCATGTCGAGTTCTTTACCAGAATGGAAGGTCAGACTCCTGGAGGAGAAGCTTAAGTTTTCACAGTTCTTGGATGAGATTACATACAGAATTCTTAGTCCTGTTAGCTTAAAAATGCTGGGTTGCAAGAAGCCAGATAATTTTAAAGGAAACCAGGGTCTTTTGTGTAATCCTTGTCAGCAAGGTGACTCCAATGAGCATCAAGAGAAGAACCAGGAAAGGGACCGACTATGGGTCGGCTGTGACACCCAGCATGACAGAATGACAAGAAGAGAGCCCAAATCATCTCCCATTTCTTTGAAGGCAAAGTGTCTAAAACAGAAGAATGAGAAATGGTGTATTGACCCCAACAGAGAAGGTGCTCGACCTAAATCTGAGAGTTCAGATTATGGACAGGTGGGAGGTAGTGGTGATTCGAGACCTAGCAGTGAGACAGAGTGGGGTGGAAGGAATCGACAGAGGACTCAACATCAGCCAGCCCAGGTGATCCACAGTGCTCAGTCACTGGGCACTGGACACTGTGAACCTGTGAATGAATTAAGGCAAACAAGTCCACTTTCAACTGGTACGGAGAGTGAAAACATGCAAATATCACAAACAGCTTTATCTATGTTATCACAAATAAAGGTATGTGTGCCTGTTTTATTATTGCCTCCCATGCAGTCTAGTGTTTGTGTCTGTAATAACCAGAATGTTGTTACCCCCCACCCCACCCTTCTCCAACGAATATGTTTTGTTTATCATTCTGTCTGTCTTTAGTCTCGTCTTGTGTGATGTGTGTGTGATTGTGTGATCCTCTTTTATGGCCTGTTATTTCTTACACTGTTTAGGTCATTCTGACTGTAGCATGAACAGAATGTTTCCAGCCATTGTTGCGCTGTTTTGTGTGTGTAAGATCTGCCATTTGCTCTGTCCCCCGTCTGTTCTTATCCTTGAACGTGAGCTTTGTTTGTTGAAGAGTTAATCGTAACATTGGCAGTGGATTTAACCACTAAAATACTGTGACCTTTAACTTGTTAGAATGCTGCAAATGCGATTTAACTGGTTATAAATTTAGCGTTCACTTCCCATGTAGGACTGAATACATAGTTTTTGTTAGTTTCACTTAAAGCTGCTTTAGGTTTTTGTGATTCAATTACGATACGGGCAGCACGGTGGCTCGGTGGGTAGCACCGCTTGCCTCACAACAAGAAGGTCCCGGGTTCAATCCCAGGTGG
>JAVSBV010007010.1:0-12726 GCA_033117975.1 Parotocinclus spilosoma
CTTCCTCCTCTGAATCTCTGTCACACCCCTCTGTCTCCACCTGGGCGATGTGACACTCCTCTTCCTCCTCTGAATCTCTGTCACACCCCTCTGTCTCCACCTGGGCGATGTGACACTCCTCTTCCTCCTCTGAATCTTTGCCACGCCCCCCTGTCACCACCTGGGCGACGTGACCCTCCTCTTCGACCACACAGGCTTCATCCTGTAGGATGCTAGAAGCTATTTCCTGCTGGCCTTCATCATCAATTGTATTCCTTTGGCAGCAAAACCACGAAAACCAACTCATGATTGCTGCTGCTTACATCAATGTCTAAGACGAGACTGAGCAGAATAGATCTTTGGGCGCAGCTGCCTTCACCGGTACCATTATGACATCACATGCTTGAGCAGCTTTGATTCCAGCATGCCGAACATTCTAAACTGTGATTACATCACAAAGCACCATTTACTATCTACAGAAATGCAGTTTTATCACAACACATCAATAAATAAGGTTACATTTTTAATCAAAACATAGTAAATATATTACATTACATACTACAATTAACAGAATCAGATTACAGATCATACCCAATTCTTGTGAACTGTTTTATGGGAGATGGGTCCTAATTTGAGTCTTGGCCCTCCCAATGTATCTTCCCTATATCATTTAGAGAGTTTCTCCTTGCCACTGTTGTCACAGACTTGCTCAACTAGGGCTTTGAGCCAATACGTTTGTAAAGCTACTTTGAGGCAATGCTGTGTTGTAAAAATCAATATATAAATATATGTGACTTGACTAACAATTTTGACAATATAAAGCATTCATCCTTTGTAATATATGACAATTCATTATTACATGAAGCAATAATCCACCCCAGGCCAAGTGTTACAGGGATTTTATAATAGAAAAGGGAGATTAGGTATGACATGGGTGCAGGGCCACCCCTGATTAAAACATTTATTCCTTTTATGAGACATAGTATAAAAGAGAGGCAGTGCTCATTGCTGCAGTGAACTGTTGTCAACTGAAGCTGGAAACGTACGTGCAAAATCTTTTTGAACACAAAGAAAACATTATGAATAGATTTAAATGTCAAAGGAAAACGTTGGTTTAAAATCTTCCAAAATAGTGATTTTTATCTTAAAAGATTAGTTATTAGTTGGTAAATCTTCCAGAGTCCCGATTTGAACCCTTTTCTTAAACAAACTTTAATATCAACACTACTGTACAGTCATGTATCAAAATCACTTGATATGCTTGGTCCTCATTAATAAAGAGATTTATTGGATGTAATTTTCTGGGTGTCTGGAAACTTTTGGCCAGATAGTATTTCTCACTGATATCCTTAGCATCTCTGAGCTGTTCAGTCGTTCCTAAACTGCTAACAAAAATTAGGGGATGTTTAAAATGAAATATCCCCTTATTTGTGTGAGCAGTGTACTTGCTTTAAGGCAACCACCATCATCCTCATGCCGAAGAAGTCTCCAGTGTCCTGCCTCAATGACTTCTGGCCCGTTGTACTGAAGTGCTTCAAAAGTTAATAATCTGTCTGAACGTGAACAAAACTAAAGAAATGATTGTTGACTTCAGAAGAACACAGAGTAAAGACTCTCTGATAAACATCGATTGCTCTGCTGTGGAAATCATCAGAAGCACAAAGTTTTTTTAGTGTTCACCTGGTCGCTCACAACCAGGAAAGCCCAGCAGCAGGTCTACTTTCTGCGAAGACTGAAGAGAGTAAGTTAAGGTACTGGTCCAGAAGGTCCAGGGTTCAAATCCCACCTCTGCTACAGTTGGGTTCCTGAGCAAGGCCCTTAACCCACACTCTAGACAAGGACATCTGCTAAACGACAAATGTAAAGTGATGGTCATTCAGAACATGGTCTATTTCTGTTATTTTTCTGATTGCCATACATATGGTGATTTAACACACAATTTCTTGGATTGTAGGATTGCTTAAATGTGCCGGATTTAAATAATACAGCAGTATTAAAATTGTTTTCTACGCAGTATTTCCCTACCTGTTCAGTCCTGCAAGAAATCCAAACAAGCTCAAAGCCAGGATCCATTTTTTTGTTCCAAACTGTGACACCTTTTGTATGTCACTGCTAATCACTGCAGCGAAGTGTAAACTGGTTAAAAAACAAAACAAAACAAAAAAAATCTGGAAACTTATAGTCTTCTTGCAAACAAGGATGGTATTGTGGATGGATTGTTCACAAGTTTGATTTAATACTCAAACTAACAAGCATCGGTTAAAATCTCCCAAATGATAATATGAATTTTCAATTTTAAAAGATAAGTTGTTTGTTGGTAAATCTGCCACAGTCCACCAAACTGATGTTCTATGATTGTATCAGATTGTTTGGGGCTCTGGATAGGAATGACTGTTAAGTTACTAAATGTAAACTAATGATTGAGCTGTTTACGGTTTTCAGATTTGGTGTGCTGAAAAAAAGTTTGGTGATTAATTATTTCAGTATGGACAAAGATGATTTGAAAAAGGGTTTGTACTGATAGTGTCAGTGCCACGGTACCGCTGTTAGGGTGAAGTTGTGATCCTCAAAAAAAAACAAACCCACATCTAAAGCAGGTCAGATCAAACTGGAGAACTTCTTCAAACGTTGACTGGAATTTAGTAACAACTTGTTTTTAACAGTATTATGCTTCGCATGCTGAGTACCTATACATTGTGTTGTAGATCAATTCTAAAAACTTTGTTTGTTGAAAAATAAATTTGCAACCAAGTTTGTAAGCAACATCAGTTCTTGTTTGTACGTTCGCTATACGTGTAAATCACACAATAACGCTTTAATAAACATTTAATATGTTACATAGCACGTCCCGTCTTGTAACATAGGGCATGTTCGTTTAATCAGACCAGCCGGTTATTAGGACCAAAACGATCTCGTCCCGATGTGGTCCCATTAACCGGAATCGACTGTATTGGAAAGTTTCTGAAGAAATAACATCAAGAGCTTCAAGCACCAGAAAGATGGTTCCTACCTAGGGTTGGAACCTTGGAGTAGAGCAATGCCTCTTGTCGATAAGAAGGGAGTCAGATTAGCTGGTTTGGGTATCTCACAAGGATGCTGTTCCAGACACATCCCTCTAGCTGGAGGCATTCTAATAGTTGGATCGACCAGTCTGCCCAAACTTTAGCACAAAAGATAAACCAACTATAAATTCTGTCAGTTCACAGAAATAAAATCTTAACTGTATTGCTTTGCCAAAGACAGCTGTGTGAAATAGTTACTGTTTTTATTTATGATTCTTTTTTTAAACCAGTGATGAGAATTCCCATCAAGTATTAGAGATCAGTCACGTTGACGGGACCTTATGAAGAGTCCATTTAATTATACACTAACACCCAGTGAGACGCTACACTTACCTACACACAAAACGTTCCTTATTTGTATCTCTCCAAAGTCCCTTTGATATCAGTACAAAGTATAAGTACAGCAATTCAAATAAAAAGAAAAATACATTAAAAAAAAAAAAAAAAAAAAAGTCTAATTTCCACAGGATCCATAAGGCATGACGTTGATCTTGAATATTGAACCTAAGTGTATGTTAGTTCACTGCATATAAATCTCAAGATACAAATCCAGTATGTTTAAATCGACTTGTGCTTCCTGCGAGTCTTTTAAAATCTCCGTCTCGTCACTTATCAAATGGTGTGCATTGCAGTTGGCAAGAGGAGCTATAAAATCTTTTCTCCTATAAGCAAACAGAGGTTTATATGTAAACCTTTTTTTTTTTTTTTTTTTTTACATTAAAACAAGTAGTAGTTCTGAGTAAAAGACCTAAAAGATATGACCAAAGCAAACTGCATGAGTGCGGGTTTGTGAAACTAGCACACGCTGGTGATCATGTTAATACTTAATTATGTCCACCAGTCCTGTCCATCAGGGGAGAAACCGCTGCCCCAAGTTCACAGTCAGCACCAAAGGCGGCGAGGTGGTTCATTTTTTTTTTTTTTTTTGCTGCTTTAATAAATGGTGCATAAAACGGTTGGTATTTACTGTCGTTTTGCTCATTGTTTTTTGCATTTTTCTTCTCCCCAGATAGACAAAACAGTCAGCAGACGCCTTTAAATCGGTTTGCACTTTTAGAATGAAAAATTAAGGACACCTCCGTTACAAAAAGGCTCACAAAGGAGGAATAAAGTGCAAGTTTCATATAGAGGATCTTCAGTTTCATGTCTCGTCTCATTCCAGGCCTGAAGTGAAGAGGTCGACGACGTTTGCCGACGCGGTTAAAAAACATGGCGTTAAGAGTTCAGCAAGGGTTAACCGGTTATTGCAGACAGGAAATCTTTGACAAAGAAGAGCACCAGCCTCCTGAAGCCCTGCATAAGCTGCCTGTCCGATGTCGCGTTGTCGACAGAACCGGCCGTATAGATGATGCCCGTCTATGCTCCGCTCTTCATTTACCCGCACGTGAGCCACCAGCAGAAGAAGAGAGGCTTAAGCTGTGGTACCAGGAAGAAGCTCTGTTTAGCAGCTCACATGTTATAGGCCACGTAGATGGGGTCGAGCTGGTCGGCAAGGAAGGAGTCTCGCAGATGCATGCGCTGCTTCTCGCCCCGCGAGTTGATCGGAATGACACCGGGGTCCACCACAACCACCACACCCACGATCAGGTGGTGCTCCTCCAGAACCACGCCGGTGATCAGCGGCACCAGATCCAGGGCCTCCTGCTCCGAGCTGCTCAGCTCAGCCACCACAACCAGGAGGTTGGTCCATGTAAACACAGCACTGTGGGAGAGAGCAACACCAACTTAGTCATTATTTAATTCCCAAGTCATACTAATTCCATATGTTGCTGCCAAACGTCTGGAGGTGTTTTCAGCCCCAACATGTACACACAATCATATATAGTCCAGGCTTAATGAGTGTACAGGTTTGCACATTACGTTCTATGAAACAGGACGTTAACCCAAAGGCCAGTTGACCGGACATTACCATAGTCACAGTCTTTTAATGACACTGTAATATAAATATAAATTTTATGTAAAATAGCCCAGTCGCTTACACTTACGAAGACCATTTAAAGCTTGTTACAAATAAGTAGTTGAAAGCAATACACACAAACACAAGGAAGCTGCATAAAAACCCTCTAAACATCTAAACAGGAGCTAACAAGCAACTTTTGTGTTAATGACAGACGTCTGATTTTTAACTCTAAATCTGACCTCTTCTCCTAAATCTACAGACGCAGAAAAACATCATTTGAATAATATGCTGCCATATAGGGTGGTGTAAAGGAACATAAGAATCCATTAGAATTTATTATATATTATAAAGTAAAATATGTAAGAGATCAGTACAGTATACTGCAACCTCATACGTCTGTACAGTGTCTTAACCTTTATGAGTCTGTTTACTGCTGCAACAACCGGAGTTGACGGTTCCAATTGTTATGATTCAGTGTAATTTTAAAAACCGTTAAAGCAAACGGATTTGACTGGATGGACGGCATATATATGTGTAATGAGTAAAATTACTAAAACGACAATTGTTAGGACAGTGGTACATTGGTTATCATCGTTAATTTGTTCCAAAAGTCTCGTTGAGTAACCAAAGCGACGAATAGCCAAGCATGATTTTCCCATAAGGAATAATTTATGTTGAATGAATCCGTTCTGACAAATCCACCATTAGAGTTTAATATAGTTTATACTGTATCAGAGTGTAGCATATTGTACATTAACACTCACATTAACCTACCATTCATGTAAGCTACAACCAACAAGACCATTAACACAAGACTTCTCTAATATTAAAGTGATGAAAAATCTCATGTAATATATTATGTGATGGAATAAAAAGTAAAAGTAAAAGCAAAACACTACTGGTGAACTCAAGGTGCTAGCTGCTAAAGCTAACTGCTCAATCTGAAAGCCAAGAGGATTTCTGTTTTCCTTTCGGTTGACTGTCATTATGAAACCATTTAAGGTATATAGTTCTGTAAAGTATGTAAAAATAAAGTAAAACGCAATAAGATCTTCAATGAGCAGGGGCTATTGTGAATCTGAATCACGGCATTAGGAATTGTGAATTCCTAATCGAGCAAAACGCAAAACGAACCGAGACAAATGTTTATAAATAAAAAAGGGCAGAGAATCCAATTAGACGATTTCCAAGGTGGTCGAGAAGCGAGTGACCCCTGTATACCGTTACTTCAGGCAGAATGTGCTCGTCTCTTACGGCTTTAATAAATTCGTGAATATTTAAAAATGCAGCAACAGCCTAGACTCTTACCTCTCAGCAATGCTGCGATGTGCACGTGATATCGAGGTCTCTATGTCGATGGGGTGATAGCGCAGACCTCGCAACTCTAACGTCTCATCAAGGGAGCCAACCACAAACAGTGCATCATGACGATCTGCAGGAAAAGACATAAGAAACAATCCCGTTTACTTGCCATATTTCTTGCTGTGAGCAAAAAAAAAAAATCTTAGTTACTACTGTTAGTATTAATAGCATGTTAATCATCATTTCAATACTCTGCAATCTGAAGCTACAATTTCAGTTTATTCAGTGATTAATTATTAGATAAATTAAGTAAATAAATCCACTGTGAGGAAACAGACTTTAGATCTGTCTGAAAACCTAGTGAGTTGACTTTGTAGGTACAGACTAAGTTCTAAGAGACATCCCACACTCATGATTATTTGGACTAGTTGGACAGCGATTAAGTCATGGCTTGTTCCCACGCACTTGAAATCGACTTTAGCTGCTAGCATCGCATCAGCCTTTCAGCTCTAGGTTTTCTTCTCTTCTTATTTTTCTTGCAATTTTTGGTTTATGGTTTTCACTCATTAAGGTGCAGCCTGTTTGCTGTAGGCCTCCCGTTTTGTGTGCACTGCAAAACTGGATTTTATGTTTCCTTAAAAATGGGTCAAAGTAAGGTAGGCAGCATTAAGGTATTTAAGAATCCAGACAGCCTTCTTGTCAGGAATGTGCATACTACAACATAATGGGTCTGTCTGAAAACCTAGTGTATCCTACATAGACAGCATGGTATTTTATTTACACACATGTTCCTTTCAGCAACAACGGTCATCTCCTCGTAAATGTTTCTTTCTGATATGCACATAGGCATGCACAGAACAGGAACAGACAAAGGGAATGAGAGAAAAACTGCCACTCAGTGGTAACATTGTGGGTTGCAAAATTGGATATCATGTTTAAAAATAGTTTTTAAAATAGTTTAAAAAAAAAAAAAACAAACAAAAAAAAAAAAACATATGAACTTAAAATGAATAAATTGATTCATCATTTTTATTTATAAGGGTTTTAAGATGCTTCTGAAACCAAATTGTGACTCAATTTCATCGTCATTTTCAGTTTCCCCAGTTACTAAGAACAGTTTGTGAAGAATAATGTTGTGTAAATATGTGCAGTGCTGTCCTCTAAATGAACTGTTC
Organism: Parotocinclus spilosoma; assembly: GCA_033117975.1. Lineage (NCBI taxonomy): Eukaryota > Metazoa > Chordata > Actinopteri > Siluriformes > Loricariidae > Parotocinclus > Parotocinclus spilosoma. Next base: position 7,419 of record JAVSBV010007010.1, read on the forward strand.
TTATTACATATTTACTCAGACTGACCTCCAGTGGCATCAAGCAGCTCAGTTCTGGTGATGAAGCCCAAGTAGCCAGTCCTGGCCCACAGTGTCTGAGGCTCTCCGAAGCTCAAACGTGTGTTAAAGTGATCAGCCTGCAGGTTTTCCTCTCCGTAAATGGTGTAGTAACCACTAGCATTATGAGGGCCATTCACCCAGACCTGTTCATGAGAATACAAGTCAGGTAAACGATGCACCAACATTCAATCTTACTTGTATTACATTAAAAAACATAAAAGCATGACCAATGTTTATCAGTTCCAGAACATTTATTACATAAACGAACATGGTGCAAAGCCACTTTCTAAACTACTGATATATTTTCTCTGCCCGTGCATGACTGCAATAGATTTTTGATTTTATTAGACACTAGCTAGCTTATATACAGTAGTCTGTCAGTTATATTTTTATTCTTATAATAAATTCCTAAAAACAACTCAAATTGATTGTATAGAAACAATAAATACAGCAGAACCAAAACTACATTATACATAATTCTATAAAAACTATTTTTGAAAAACAATACAGTTGACATTTTAGTTCTGTAATAAGACTATTATAATACTTTTACATTGAAATAATAAAATAGACAGTCCTTGTTCTAAAATCTCTATAATTCTGTAGTAATGTTACTAGCAAACATACAGGTTATCAAATTATTTTAGTTGATCTTGTTGTACTGTAAAATTAATAATGCATGGCCCTTTGTGGCTCACTGCTTTATGTCTGTATTTTCTCATCCTTCTTAAATCCTTGAAATGTTTTGAACGGCACACATGTTAAATAGACCATCACGATCAGACTTAACTAGCTACTAATGTGTGTGACTTTCACCTCTCCCAGATGTGAGTCTCCTAGCGGTCCCTTGGTCTCTGGGTTTACTATAATCACACGCACGCCTGGCAGAATCTAACGAGAAATACAGCACCAAAACATTTACATGACACTCTGCTTTCCATCTTTTGACGATCATAAATATAGCTGAATAGAAAGAGGATTGAATACGTACAGTTCCAGACTCCATTAGAGGGAGACTCTGAGGGGCTCCTCTCTCCACCAGTCTCACCCTGGAATACACACAAACATGCATGATTAGTGTTCTCACGGAACTGGCTACATGTGACATTCTTATCACTTAGAGCAGAATCTGCTGTTTTTTTACCTGTCATGGCGGAGCGATTTCATGTCTACGTAAACAGTAGAAGGATCTGGACCAGCCGTTCCCTATGTAGAAAGGCAAAAACATTCGGAGATACAGACCGTGGTAACGATGGAGCACAACAATGAACCATCTAGATGCATTCTGTATAATCAGACAGGCAAAATGTATTAATCCTATATATTTTAACATTTTATATTTAGGTCAGACTTTTTTTATTGCTTGTTTCGCGAATCCACCGACGATCATATTTTAAAAATACATATTTTTTTTTTAGTATTTCTCGGCTCCGCCGCAGGACCAATGCTTGAAATAAAAATACAATTTCTTTTATTTTTTATCTTTTTTTTAGCTTTTTCCGCCCTCCGGTGGAGAGCCAATGGTTTTCTTCTGTTCATTAATTTTTTTTCAGATTCACTTTAATTTAATTGTAGGTTAAATAAATTTTATTTTTAAATAAAAATGTATTTTTATTTCTTCTTCCTTGAATTGATTCCACATAGTTCTCGAGAAATTGAAAAGTGCTGAAAAATAAAGATTTATTTTTATTTTCTCCCTCCTCAGTAGATTCTTAAGTAGGGACATCCGAGGAACAAGCAATTGAAAAATCTGGCCTTATGGGTACTGGTTGTAGAGAATATGCATGCGTTTGCATTGTTCCTGACCTGCAGGCCAATGGCCAGGTTGACTCTGGAGCCGAACGCTGTGCTGACTGCACGTGGTGATAGGCCCAGGTCTTTAAACAGTTTGGAGAAGGACTGTGTGAGTGCCAGCCGAGGTCTTTCTTCTGCCACCACAACACAGCTTCTCACACAAGACAGATTTAATCCCCGCGCCTGAAATACCAACATAACTATCGTTTACATAGAGCCACAATGAAAAGACATTTCTAAGCAACAAATGTGGAGAAAAATGGCATGGGGGTTGAGCTGGGACATCTGACAAAACCACAACTATGATTAAATGTTCACCTATAAATTGGCAGCCAATTCGAGTGTTTCACATACAGTATGTCAAAAAGTTAGTACACCACTCACAGGTTTGTAACTATTTTATTATATATTTTATTGGGACAACACTGAAGATATGACACTTGGATAGAATGTAAAGTAGTCAGTCTACAGCTTGTATAACAACAATTTGCTGTGCTCTTAAACTAACTCAACACACAGCCATGTCATGTCTAAACCGCTGGCAACAAATGTAGGCACACCCCTAAGAGAAAATGGCCAAATTGTGCACACAAAGTCAATATTTTCTGTTCCCACAATTATTTTCGAGCACCAAGTTAACTCCTGGGCATGGACTTCACTAGGGCTTTTAAGGATGACACTGGAATCCTCTTTCACTCCTCCATGATGACATCATGGAGCTGGTGAATGTTAGAGATCTTGCACAACTTCCGTTTCAGAATACCCCACAGATGTTCAATATCATTTAGGTCTGGAGACACACTTCACCTTAACCCCTTTTTAGTTTCTTTAGTAAGTCAGTGTTCATCTTAGAGGTGTGTTTTGGGTCGTTAACATGTTGGAATACTGCCCAGCAGCCCAGTTTCCGAGGGGAGGGTCTTATGTACTATGTCACAGTACATGTTGGCATCCATGGTTTCCTTAATGAACTGTAGCTTCCCACAGCTGCAAATAAGTTAATCTTGGTCTCATCAGACCACAGGAAATGGTTCCAGTAATCCATGTCCAGTCTGCTTGTTGTATATTTTATATATTTATGCAGGAACGTAGGACATTTTGAAGCTTTCACAAACTTTCAAACACATCTAAATGATAAGGAAGTAGAGAACATCACTAAAGTTAAGTTCATGGGCCTGTCAGTGACTGAGGAACTGTCCTGACCAAAAATATTGCCTCGGTGAATAAAAAACCCCCACTGCATTAATTATCAATGTGCCACTGAAAGTGTGCTGTGAGAGTGCAGGCAATATCGTCAGGGCCCAGGTACCAGACCACACCCCAAATGCACCATTCTTTTGGAAGTTCATCTGCATATACCCAAAGGAAAGTAAATACACAAAAGAGACTTATTTTTTGCATGTGCTTATGTATTAAAGTTAAGTTCATGGGCCTGTCAGTGACTGAGGAACTGTTCCGACCAAAATATTGCCTCTAATAATTAATGCAGTGCTTTATTTATTCACCATGTGCCACTGAAAGTGTGCTGTGAGACTGCAGGCAATATCATCAGGTCCCAGGTACCAGACCACACCCCAAATGCACCAGTCTTTCCCAAATTTACTCCCCACAAAACTCCCCATTAACAACTCCTAACAAGAGGTACAATGAAACACTACCTTACACTCATTACTTTCCTCCTGAAAACTACACTATGCTATCAGTGATAACGTATTACTCTTGATAACCAGCATATACCAGTTTATTTTCTTTCAAACGTCTACTTTATCTATTATTATCTTTTTATTTTTATTGCGCTGTTCAGGGAGATTACTTGCTGTTTCATTGTTTTATAGGACTTGCCATGTCAGTTTATGTAAATTAATTCCATACATAATATGACGGTTCTGGTTCTCTCTCTATTAAGACAGATCGTGGAGACTTTTTAATGGCTCACTATCAAAAAATCTTCATATCACCCATCCCTAATGAGGGTTATTCTGCAAAATGTGTGTGCATGTACGTTTACCTTTAGCACCTCGGTCTGTGTGCCCAAGCTCTTTGTGCAAAGCTCCATGACTGAGTAAGAGCAGAACGTATCTCTGATCTTATGCTGACTGAGCGTCGTGAGCCATAGAGATGGAGAGAGCTCCAGTTCCATTGGAGGAATCAGGATGGATTGGTGACCCGAATACACACTGTAACCACACACAAGGGAAAAATAGGCAATGGAAAAGGACAGTGAATTGGGAAAGGATGGTAAACAAAGGAGGGAACAGTTAAAATATAGAGGATACGGATGGGAGATTACAGATTTTATTGGGTGGGGGTTGGAAAAAAGAAAGGGAATAGGAAACAGTGAACACAAACAGTAAAGGGGAGAAAAACAAGACGACAAAGGAAAAGAGAAGAATTAAATGAATAAAAAGGAGAACAATAAAGGAAACATGAGTATCACCATATCCTAGGCGTGTGGAAATGGGTTAGACCTTGTCACCTCAACGCATATATATATGGTTATACCTGGAAAGGCACCAGAGGACGAAGCCCAGGCCGCAGTATGGGTCGAGGCAGATGGCCACCTGTCTTGAGGAATAGAGCTCACACTGCAGCTTAATCGAGCGACACAGTGCACTCACTGCTGCATGGGAAATCTTATGAAAAGAAAAAAAAGAGTAAAGATTAAATCTCAGAACCTGTGCTAATCAAGTACCAAAACTATAAATGCTACTTTAATGACTTTTACCTTTACACCCGTCAGCATGCCGGTCGTGGACACACTGAAGTCCAGATAGGCCAGCATCTCAGGTGTGGGAGGCTTATAGATGTGAGGGGGTCGCTTTTTTGGAAGATCATCTGCATATACCCAAAGGAAAGTAAATACACAAAAGAGACTCATTTTTGCTTGCATGTGCTTGTGTATTGATCCGTACTGTGCAAACACCCGTACCTGTGTCAATGATAGTAGGCCATGTCTTCACATTTACACTAGCTGCAGCTTCTTTGGATCGTAACATCTTCATCAGGGCTTGTGTGGTCAGGATGCAAGCAGCTTTACTTACCTAAATACACACAAAAAATATATATTCACACAGTGTTAACTTGAATGGTGAGCTTTTTCTATTATTTGAGTGGTATCTTTGTTCCAGACTCACATCTATGATCATGCGCACTGTAGGAAGTGTGGCGGTGAGGTTCTGTGGGTGAGGGGGTCTCACTGTAACAGGTACACAGCCAGCGTACAGACAGCCATAAAAAGAGGCGATCAGATCAATACCTGCAGGGGATAGAAACAGACATCACAATTAGGATAAACCAGAACATAGTGGAGCACTAAAGCTGACTGACTACATCTATCATCTGTCTGTCTCTGTGTGTATATAATATAATAAAAAAATAAAAACAAGCGTACACACACACACACACACACACACACACACACACACACACACACACACACACACACACACACACACACACA
>JAVSBV010007020.1:0-12724 GCA_033117975.1 Parotocinclus spilosoma
TACAAATTCTGTATGGCATCAAACCTCATTGTTGTAAAGCTGCTTTGTGACAATTCTGTATTGTAAAAAGCGCTATAAAAATAAATTGACTTGACTTGTTTGGTTCTTGATGTTTTTTGCGGGGCATAAGACAAGTAATGAGTGGAAAAAGTAATTTCACTATTACATCATACGGGGTAGGAAAAAGAAAACATGATGCTTTGCTGTAGTGCCCCCACTGGCATGGTCATATTTGCTATCTGGGTACACTTACCAAACTACTTTGTACATCTACCCTCTACGTTTGCTGTCAGTACGACTATCAAAGGTGGCACACCTCTCCTGGCTGACATTCCCTGACCCAGACAAAGACAGTTTGATGAATTTAAATCTTCACAATCACAATGAGATTTTGAAATGTTTCGATTTTTGGAAGAACAGGATCAAAATGATGTTCATGGTTGTGTATTAGACACTGAATTGTTTGTGGTGCGACAGACCAGCCAGACAGTCCATGTTTGAGTCATCAGTGACAGGACTGTCTCAGAAAGCTGCGATCTCCACTAGGGAACCTCCACATATCTGACATCAACTCATCAAAACGAGTCACTCCCAAACCACAGTACTTCCAGTATAACTGAGATAAAGCTGCTTTGCTAGATGGTGCTTGAAACAAAGACGGAATCCCGAGCACCCACTGGGTGGCTGAAATGTGTATATGGGACTCTGAGTAAAGTCTAAAATGATCAGATGAGTACAAGAAGATAGCACTTTAGACTTTGAGTCATCGTTAGGAATGGAAGGCGTAGAATTTTAGACGGTTATTGACAGTCAGAGTTTCACTTTGTGGTGGAAACAGAAGCATGGCGGAAATGAATGGGGGATAGAGACAGAGACACAAAGACAGAGACAGACCGAGAGAGAGACAGACATAGAAATGGTCTGCTAATGGCATGGATCAGAGTTAGAAGGTAGAGAGAGAGAGAGAGAGAGAGAGAGAGAGGAAGGGAAGGATATATACTGAGTGTACGCTACAGGGCACTTCACTTCCACCCAGGAGAGAGAGAGCACACCATGACTGACTAACTGAAGAGCAAAGAGCGGGAGTGAACATTCTTTACCTCTGAGTGAGTAACACTTCACTTCTCCTTTCCCTGTATTCCAGTAACCAGTATTTAATGTTCCTGAATTTGGGATGATCACGTTACAGCTGTTGATTTAAAAACATTTCAGGAGTTCATAAAATATTAATCAGGATGTATTTTAAGTCTAAGCCCCCCAACGATGTTCTGTAACGGAAGAGATTATTTTAACATTGGGTTTCCGTGAGATATTTTTAACTCCGCTATCCTGTTTCGGTATTTTGAGGTACTAGAGAAGGGGAAAATGTAGACCGTGGCATGAGATGTTTAGTGTGGATTCTGTGGAGGCAAGTGTGCGTTTGCACAGATCACTGTGTACAAAGCAGGCATAGGATCACTCTCCAGCACTCACAGCTCCTCTAGTGTACCGAGTGCATTTGGAAGAGCTTCACTTCCTGCGTGGGGTCAATTAAATACTGCATGAGACGGGACTAAAAGCCTCAGCAGAGAGAGTGTTGAAGGATCAGGCCAAAGTGGTTTGATTAAATTTGATGAAGCAGCAGACTTGAAAGGTGGAGGCATTTACATTACATTTACAGCGTTTATCAAACGCCCTTATCCAGAGCGACTTAGAGTTAAGATGGTTTTACAGGGTGGAATTTGAGGGTAACAAAAGGTGCCCAACAGGACTTGTACCCTGGAGGTCTGGCCAGTAGTCCAGTATGTTAACTGCTAGGCCACCACAGGAGAATTTTTTTTTTTTTTAATAAAATGTGTCTGACTTGTGATGGAGGTTTCCACAGTAGGTGGCATTACTCGTGAGTATGAAAGCTTTTCATGCATTTTATTTAAGTAAAAATGCTTGTCCTAAGGTTTAGGGCAGCATGGTGGCTCGGTGGGTAGCACCGCTGCCTTACAATAAGAAGGTCCCGGGTCCAATCCCAGGGTGGAGCGGCTTGGGTCCTTTCTGTGTGGAGTCTGCATGTCCTCCCCGTGTGTGCGTGGGTTTACTCCGGGTACTGGGTACTCCAGTTTCCTCCCACAGTCCAAAGACATGCGTGTTAGGTTAATTGATTACTCTAAATTGATATTGAGTGGTGTATGTATGTGACTGGTGTTGAGATAACCTCGTGTGTGTCGCTTACATGGCCACTGATGCCGATTAAAAAAAATAAATAAAAAAAACCTAAGGTTTAAATACAATCCCAAAATTGTGGTACTCTTAGCGGATAAGTTAGTGTTTCATTGTAAGGTCTCTGAATTAATTAAACTTGTTAATTAAATGGTGCAGTACAGTATAGAGGAGTATATCCTAAATAATTAAATATTTTCACTAGTGTAGCTACATGGCTGATTGTGACTTCAGTATTGAGCAAAATAATTGTGATAATCATTCCAAACATAATTGCACAACCCCACAACCCACATCTGCTTATAAGCATTACCAGGCAAGTCAGATTCACTGGAAACTCGGACACAAAGCCACACACACACACACACACACACACACACACTACCGCTGTCTTCTCTTTCCATTGACATGGTGCTTATTGTAGATTCTACACTTACATCTAACCTACCTACCGAAAGTAAATCTTTTGGCTATTTTGTGTTTTGATTAAAATACGCAGGTTTTGTAAAAACCTTTTGTGCGGTTTGTGAGGACTACCCAAACAGTCCTCACAAGTTAGCTTTTTTTTAAGGGGAAATGGGGAGAAACCAATTTTCAACTTCACTTTAAGGCAAATATATTTGAGGAACATGGGTTACAGTAGCAGAAGACCACCCCAGGGACCACTCCTGTCAGCTAAGAACAGGCAACTGAGGCTACAGTCACGGGATCACCACAATTGGATAACAGAAGAAAACTTTGCCTGGTCGTATAAGTCTTGATTGATGCATCCAGCTTTGTATACATTTGAAAAAAAAAAGGCTTCTGCTGGTGGTGTAATGGTGTGTGGGAATTTATTTTACTTTGCTACTTTATTATTTAATTTGTGCATTTTGGGCCTCTTAATACCAACTGAGCATCGTTTAAACCCCACAGTCTACCTGAGTATTGTTGCCGGCCAAGTTAGTACCTTTATGAGTACAGCACTACTTCCAGCAGGATAATGCTCAGATTATCTGAAGATAGGAAATACTCTAACCCAGTACTAGAAAGCTGTACCTAACAAAGTGGCCAGTGAGTGTATATGATCTTTAAATCTCTATGGCCTATTTAGAGCAAAAATGACTGTCTTGGATGTTGGAGTGAGAAGCCCAAGCCCTTATCAGGAGAACATACCAAACTCCACAAAGCCAGTAACTGGATGAGTGGCTTGAACTTGGGCTCATAAATCATTCCTGGTGTGCCATCCCAGTACACTACGATATATAGTCAAAAGATTGTGGACACCCAAAAATTACATTCCAAATACCAGGTGGCCACCTCACAGCAAGAAGGACTTGGGTTCGATCCCATGGTGGAGTGGCCTGGGTCTTTTCTCTGGGTTGACTCCAGGTTTTCCAGTTTCCTCCCATAGTTCAAAGACATGGCGTTAGGTTAATTGCTCACTAAATTTACATCGACTTGAATGTATACATGACTAGTCCTGATGTAAGCTTGTGTATCCATATAGCCTTGTGTGTGTTGCTGAACTAGCCAATGATGCTGATATTGGTTAAATAATCAAACAAACAATCCCTCTTTGCTGCTACATTGACCGTGGCTGAAAGACGAGAGCGTTCATTTTGGCCATAAAGTATATTTACAAAGGATATCAGGAATAAAGAGACCTTTGGTGCAATTTACTGTCAATGGTTCAATGACAAAAACTATTTGAAGAATGCAGTGAAGAACAATACCAGAGGGTTCATTTTAAAACAAACTAAAAAACTGTAGCTGCTTATGGAAAACGACCCATAAAACAACTTGAGAAAGGATAGGAAGTGCCACACGGGACAGGATGTGCTATTAGCCTCTGTATTGCTGTTATTGATTGGCCGCTTACCGAGGGACTACTGGGTCTAACTAAAGCCTCCGTGTAACTGAGATGGAAGGTTATTAAAGGAGTGCTGTTCACTGCATCTGTTGCATTTACCACAGACAAGACTTCTGAAAGGATTTTTGAAACTTTTTTTTTTTTTTTTTTAGCAATATATTTAAAAGCTTTAACAGTCACATTATCATTTCTGCCATTTCTGTCTGAATTCTTAGGTCCTCTAATACAGGTTGCCCGATTGTACACTGCTGGGGCAGATCTTTGTGTTATGGCCCCTATATAAATAAATCTCTTTATCACTGTCCCTCTCTTTCAAACCTGTCTATTTTTGCGGTATTTTCTTTTTGTCTGATTCCTGACAAATGCTGCCCCGTCCTTCTTACTCCTGTAAGGGGATATTGGGCATGAGAAACGCACGATGAGTCCATATTCCAGTTCCTTAAGCACCTGGCCTAAAAAAAAAAAAAGTGGCAGTTTCCAGTGGCAAGTTTACTTATACATCATATAATATTTGAAGAATATTTCAAAATGAATATAAAGCAGTTCAAACGAAGCATTTGATTTTATTTGATTAAACAAAATCATCAGAAAGTTGTTTGATTATACAAGTGAGATACTCAGTTATCATGATTGAGTAGTAAGTAATATATTAATGAGGATGAACAGAAGCAAATTGGGTAAGTGTGTCACACCGTGACTGTTCAGTAGGGTGTATGGTCACCCCAGACTGCCAAAACACACTAACAGTGACGGGGCATGGACAGGATCAGATTATCCAGCAGTTCTTGTGAGATCTTCTTCATATTCATCTTGAAATATCCTCTCGTTTTGGTCAACGGTGTATTTAGTGCGAGTTCCCCTTTGCACTTGAGCATTAGCAGCATCTGGCAGCTTTATCAGGATGCTATGTTGACTCTTCTAAAGCCATAAGAAGCATGATCAGGAATGATGGTCTTTATGGAAAGGTAGCATACAGCATACAACGTATTTGGAAGGAGAACAGGGTGATAAGGCTAAGATATGCTAAAGCCACCCTGTCATTCAGGGCATACTAAGAACAATCAACAAACTGACAGAACTGGATTATGACATCAAACTATGCTGGGTACCAAAATAGCAGACCAACTAGCCAGACAAAAAACGAGACAAAACACAACAAATATTAAAATCCCCGCAACAGACTTGAACCCACTCATAAATACATACATCAATCAAAAATGGCAAACTGAATGGGACGCACCTGACATCAAACCAGGACTCCACCATGGATGGCGTATAGAACCCAAGTTACTTATACCAGATGCAGGATTGGCCATTTCAAAATAACTTTTTACAACTTATCCAGTCTTACAATACAAGCAGTCATTGCTTAAGGACCCAACGATGCCAGAGTCCTGTACCTTAACCGCTAGGCTACCGCAGTCCACGGGCATCAATATGTTATATATGGTCATTAAGCTATTACTGAACCACCAACAAATCCAATGGTGGCCTAAAACATCTGCACAGTACTGTATATTATGCAGTTCTATGATATCACTATAGCCTTGGAGCACTGCTGATGTCTGGAATTGAAGAACGTGTTGAATTTCAGTATGCAGCATCTACGACTGGAAAAGTAGCTATATATAGAGTCAGAATAAAAAGCACACCGTGTTCTCCCTCTTATTGTTGAGGAGTAAGGGACAATCCGTCTTCTTTCTGTCAGTTCACTCAGCCTTACCTGATCCCATCACACGTCATACTTTGCCTAGCGAATTTAGAGGCATAGTGCACGTGTATTTTTAATGCATGTGAGTAAAGCTCTCTAATGAATGGTGCATTAAAGTATACCCTGCAGTAAAATGGTACGTGCAGCCATTCGCCTTGCCTCGGGTGGTACAGAATGTTGTGAATGCACTAGCGTATTGTAGTTTTACCTGCTTTTAGTGCAAATGCAGAAAAAGAAAGCACGACAAAAAACATTGCCGCCAGACGTTGTGGCCCAGTACGTGTGGCAGAGGGCACTTAATTCTTAAGCTGCATCATCTAAATTGAGCAGAAGCACATGCTGCCAGGATAATGGACTCTAAAGCATGACCGGTACTGCCATGGGCAGCGGCACAGATTGAATTGATCTGAACCATGGGAAGCACACTAATGCAGCTCTGCTGGAATCCACACGTTCCAACTGAGAGGTCCCAGCTGGAAACTGACCTTGAGTTTATGAAGTGTCAGGCATCACTTTGTTGTTGTTTTGTTTTATTTAATAATAATAATAATAATAAGGCTGGCACATTGGTGCAAACCATCGTTTGATCCTGACCATCTCCGTTTGAGTTTTCTCCAGCACTCCAGTTTGCTCATGCATCCAAAGACGTGTTAGGTTAACTGGTTGTTCAAAATGTACCCACTTTGTGTGTGTGTGTGTGTGTGTGTGTGTGGGTATTGATTCTAACCTTGATCCTGTCACAAATAGCCATTGATGTTAAAATTTGGATGAATTTTAGATTGTCTTTAATAAGGAGTCCTACTGACAAGAAAGCACATCCTAACTTAATGTCAAGCCAGCGATGCCAAGCATATCTAATATAAAACCTATTTACACTATAAACAGCCATCTTCCACGAGCTTGAACTTTCGGAATCACCTTAATATTAAAAAACAAATATAATACAAGAGCTTCTACATTGCTTAAACCTGCTTTCTAAATCTGTTTTTTATTTGATTAATTTTATTACATTTTATTTGTAATGTTTTTAATTTTACATAGCCTTTAGGAGCTGGAACGGCAATAAACACAAATAAACAAACAAAGAAATTAAGAAGGAATCCCTTCCCAACAGGATTAAGCCTCAGGTTAACGTGGATATGGAACACAAAACAGAAGATGATTTTAAATGATTAAACTACAGTTGAAATCTGCAGTGAAGCGGTGAGCCGGTGCTGTTGAATCTCACAAGGGGATTTCATGTCATAGCACCCATATGTTTGGTGTTTATAAGCCACCAAAACAGTGTAAAGAATCCCAAAGTCAAGTGCTGTCATTACTTTCTGTTCAAGTATGTAACCTTTAAAATATAGAATACGCTCCTCCTCCCTTTAACCTTACTTGTCTCAGTCAGGGTAACTGTTTATCTGGATCCTGTCCCGGAACTCTGAAGGACAGCATGTACTCTAGACAAGCCACCGGTCCCACACAGGCCCAGCATATCTTACTGTCTCTGTGTCTGTCTCTGTGTCTGTCTCTGTGTCTGTCTCTGTGTCTGTCTCTGTGTCTGTCTCTGTGTCTGTCTCTGTGACTGTCTCTGTGACTGTCTCTGTGACTGTCTCGGTGTGTATATACTCTTGTCTTACAGATAGTAACCATGCAAGATCTCCAGTCTTTGCAAAATCATAGTCTGTGACGGCTCTACAACACAAACTATGTACTAGAGTTTAGTCTTTAAATCTTTTCAGAATCGTTTACATGTCTTCTAGTGTATGTTATTTAAGATCCATGCATTTTATCCTATGAACTATAGGTCTTTGATGTTCTTTTCACATAATGTTTTAGGATGCAGTAGAAAAGGGAATGGGACCAGTTTGCAACCTGTGCACCTCCCTTCCAAACGAAACTGGCGATTCATTTGAAATTATTTTGATTAACACTCGGGACAGGAAATTGTCTTTAGTTTGGAAATTTCTTTAGTTTGGACTGCTTTATTAAAGAATTAAATTGTCAGTTGTTAATAGTTTCCTTGAGGTCACAAAGAATCTGTGAAAAAAAAAAAAAAAATCATTACGGTTCACATTTTTAGCAACATTGGCTAATCCAAGAATTGCTGGCCTTTTAAGGCATCCTGCTTGCATCTCATTTGTCCCCACCTTAGAAGAACTCGAGCACAATCCTTACTCAGCATTTGAAAGGACATTTCAGGGGGTTTCAGTGTCAGGCTCCAGTCTGAGTGACGGGATGATACTGAGCCTGCATGACTGTGTGAGGAGAGACGGCTCACAGGCAGCAGCAGTAGTGGGAGGGTGCTCGTTCTTGCTCAGCTCGACTCGACTCCGCTGCTGCAGGCAAGGCATCAATTTCTCATGGATGCCGTGTGGAGAGTGCTGAGGCTAGCATCAGACACAGATCCTCTTTTCTCTTCTTAAGTCTCCTTATGCTAGTCATGGAGAGCAGCATTAAGCCCGTGGCTCTGTCAGCCTCTGAGCCATGGAGGCGAGGCAGAGGCTGTATGTAGAGGAATGTCGGCATCCGATTCTAGTGCAGCGCTCCTTAGTGCCAAGGTACGGCCCTCTCTTCTTCTCACAATCACAATTTTTCTATTAGCCTGATCTTAAAGCATTTACCCTCTCTCACTGCTGTTGTCAAATCCATCAGGTTCAGTTAAGTTTTCTTTTTAAGTTTTGCATGCATTCAGTATGGACTGTAGACTAAGATGATGGGTTTGGTGACTCGAATATGTCTTGGACCATCAGTCATTCTGTTGTGTTTTTGTTTTATTTTGTGGACTTCATTAAAGAGTTTTTCATCACTCTGTGGGATGTTTATTTGGGCATTTTTAGATATTAGGTATTTAAAGTGTTCAGTGGGTAAGGAGATTTTGTTGTACATTTTTATGGTTTTCTAAGGAATGTCCTTCTTTGGGGCTGTTATCACGCATTGATTCACAGACAAGGTGCATGTGAGGAACATTTCACAGAAAGATTTGGATATCAGCAGAGCCAGCATGCCCCATCCAATCAGTACATGTTTCTTCTGCCTTATATGCTTTTTTTTAAAGCATTTTATATACACCATATGTATTTGAATTGAGTTCAAGTTTATTAGGTAGCAGTTGTTTTTGTCATTATGTCTACCAAAGTGTGTTCAGAACAAATTCTTTTTCTGATCTTTTACGTAGAAGAACCTATTTATGCATCTCTTTTCTTGTTCAAGAGCAGCATTTAATACAATCATCATATTTTATGTTGGATAATACCACAATTGTTAACAATATATTGATCCATTATTGGTTTAGGTCTATTATTTAAGCTGTAATAGGGGGTGAACTGTTTCATGAATACTTTTTTATTATTTTTTTTTGGTGGAAGAAACTGCACAACTGGTAAAACTGCTTTTTAATCAAATCTTGCAGATGAAATGTTGATTAGTGTATAATTAGACTGCACACTGGGTATATTTGAAATTTTTTAGCATAAAAATACTGACTGTAATAATGTCTGTATAACAATGGCCATTTAACATTAGTTCACAGTATAGAGAAATGACAAAATCAGAGTCTAAAATGAAGTTTGACCAGATGAACAGATTGACATATTATTGGTTTAGGTCTAATATTTAAGCTGTAATTGGCACTGAAATGTTTTAGAAATGCTTCTTTGGTGGAAGAAACTGCACAACTGGTAAAACTGCTTTTTAAAAAAAAAAAAAAAAAAAAAAAAAAAATCTTGGACATTAAATGAGGTTGAAATTAGTGTATAATTAGACTACACACTGGGTATATTTGAATTTGACACATAGCCAAGGGTAACAATGAATTGAACATAAGGCAGTGACTGTGTAATCATCATAAAAGTAAGCATGCTAAGCAGTATTGTGATATACATGTAGGTGTGAAACAGGAATAAGTATTAAAAGTTTATTCAGTTCTGCCACAGGCAACTTGGCAGTACTGAGAGTTGGGCTCTATGCCTTCTGGTCAGTAGTACCTTACACATGCTTCAAATACAAACCCGATGCACTATACAATTTATTAAAGATTGGACACTGTACCTAAGGTTTTTTGTTTATTTGCAGAACTGTGTTCCCAACAGACGACATATAATGATAGCTGTAAGCCTGATTGTTTTGTTTTCACATATGTGCCCTTTAACCTCAATCTGATCAATGTTCATTCATTTAATGGCTGAAAACATCAAAATTATAATAGAAACAGATGACAGAAAACCTTTCTAGTGGAACTTCAAAATTCAAATGCATTGGTTTCAGAGCTCTAACTCTTGACCCAAAGTCGGAATTAAATTCCACCATAAAAAATAATGTTAATAGTATTAGTCTGCCGCTAATCTGCCTTATTTTTATGCCTATATTTGCATGTAATTAATGATTAAAGGCATGACTAAAGCAAACAAAAATGAATGAATAAAAAATAATTAAATGAAATAAGTGAAAATATAAGGACGTCAAATAAGTGAGAATAAATGGGGATCTAATGGCTATACAGTTCTGGCACATCTTATTATTGCGACAGCAGTCCCCCCGTCTTTACCATTATATAGAACGCACATAGTTTCCTAAAGCCTAATGTTGCTATATATAACAGACCATAACTACAGACCCTGTTACTGGGTCAAGCAAAATTTCTTCAAGCATGGTCAATTGTTCCATCCTCTCAGGTGTTTAGGCTTTCTTCTAAACAGCTTCATAACAGTACAATGTTTCTTATAATTACTGTGAATTTCCATCAATTACAAAATGTAGTACAGTTTAGGCTTTTTTAATGTATTCGTTTCCTTTCTATTTGTGTTACACTAACATAAAAAGACTGTGACAATAATAGTCTGTATAAAAACAGCCAATTTAATCAGAGACCTGTTTTTGTCCTCTAGTTTTGAAAAATTGTCAATTGTGAAGCTTAAACTGTGCATCCTGACGATTTAGCTGCATTTAGGATAAATTGTAAGCTGTAAAATGAAGAAAAGAAATGTTAGAATCAGAGTCTGAAATGATGTTTTTAATCTACTGCTCTTTTTGAGCACCTAGGTTTTTCCATTATTCAGAACGTGTTCCCATCTCACCAGTTCAGTGATGAATGAAAGAAGAGTTCTACGATAAATATAACTTCTAATATGTCCAAGTCACAATACATGCACTGTATCTGAGAGCTTGGCTAATGTGCAGAAGTATTGTGCCTAAGCTACAGAAGGGATTGCATTACACTGTCTATCACGTTCTGCTGAGTCTGAGTTGTTTGAAAAAGGTCAGTTGTTAATATACAGCGAGTGCCTTATAAAAAACAAGTGGCGTCCGTTTGTGGGCGAGTGTGTGGTCCTGTTTCAGTTTAAAATGCTGCTTGTTTGGACATCGTATACCTTCCGCTTGCTTAATATGATTTAACAGGATTACACTCCTCTGTTGTGAGGTTCAGACCTTCTCATCCTGCTGCTATAATCCCCATTTTCCTAATACAACTAATCCGTTTCCACTTAACTGCTTACTGCTTGGAGACATTGATAGCGTTAAGTACACTTATAAGTACACTCATAAAAATTAGGCAGCCTGTAATGAATCCATACAATTTTATATACCTATTTTTTTGTGAGCAGTATATTTAAAGGTATTTGGTTATGTAATAGACTTTTAACTAAAACACAGATTAAAATTAGAGTTGGACCTCTTGACATCCATAGGACTGCTGATGACAACATGTATTTAATTTAGCAGTATATGAGGAGAATTATGTTTAACATATAGACAGCTAGAAGAATGTTTTAAAGCTTTAATTATATGTATGTATTTATTCACTGAGATGTTGCGAAGCAGCTTTTATTTTACATTTATATCTACATTTATGGTATTTAGCAGATGCCCTTATCCAGAGTGACTTACAACTGATACAGTCTTACAATCCAAGCAATTGTAGGTTAAGGTCCTTGCTCAAGGAGCCAACTGTAGCAGAGGTGGGATTTAAACCCTGGACCAGAACCACGAATTGCTTGTTTAGACTTCTCTTTATTCTTCCTCAGTAGCACCCAGCCGTAAAGGGAAAAAAAAAAGTTAGGGCTTTTTTGGTGCATATTGTTTTCATTTAATGATCTCTGGAACAGGGTACAACCCTCTCTGGTTAGTGCAGTGAAGAGTCAGACTGCAGATATTAATCATACATGAGATTCCTCCAGCTGGTTAATTGCGCTTTGTCCTTTTCTGTGATGAAAACATCAGACCTGTGGCAGACTTTGATATTTTAATGATATTAACAGATTGGGGTTGAAAAGATATTTGGCCAGAGCTTTGAAGAGCAGAGTGAAAGCAGTTATCAAATAGAAGCTGAAGCATTTAGGAAACTATATTTTGGAATGATTCGTGTGTGCTGCTGGAGTATTGGTTGGAGGTCTTCCTCTTTTGCACCCCTCTGATGTTTGCTTGGTTTGTCTGGGAGTGCATGTGAGGCAGAGTCACCCTGAATGCACAGGTAGAGCAAAGAGTGGACAGACCTCTTCTCTGTACGTTTAATTAAAAGTTATGTTTATCCAGCCTTATGAAACACACACAGGTCCGGTGGCTTCTGAATTGTAAATCCACACTATTATTTTATTCTTATAGCACATAGTTTAGCTTCAGAACAGACATTTAACTAACATCAAACTATTAAAATACGGTCGATTCTGTGTAATGGGACCACCCGTTAATGGGACCAGCCGCTTATTCGGACCAAATCCTAAAGTACCGAAACAAATCCTATTACAAACATGTGATTTTATTCGCTTATTTGGACCAAAATTCCGCTTAATCGGACCAAAGAACGTGTACAGTATGTAATATCCGCGAAGAAATCAAACTCCCGAGTTTCTTCCCAGCCCTCTACTGCCACCTACAGGTCTTTGCCTAACATTTCCATTTACTACAAACAAAAGCCACAAGTCGCCACTTAGCCACAGCAAAAGCGCGTCAGATCACACTGGATAAGTTCTTCAAACGTTGACTGG
>JAVSBV010007031.1:0-12724 GCA_033117975.1 Parotocinclus spilosoma
GCTTTACATTGATATGTAAACAAGTGTAACAATTGAATTATATTTGTCCTTATTTGTCCCTAATGAGCAAGCCAATGACGACAATGGCAAGGAAAAACTCCCTGAGATTAAAGGAAGAAACCTTGAGAGGAACCAGACTCAGTAGGGAGGCCCATCCTCTTTTGGGCAATAAACATACTTAACATTATATAATAAGCATTGAAATGTATTTGCATATGGTCTGCAACAATGTATTATTCCAGACCAGACTTTTTTAAAAGTAGATTCCTGATTGGGTTGAGGAAAATTAACTAAACACCATTTACAAATATAATATTTGTGACAAAAAAGTCTGGACTGGACTATTTTAAAAGGTGGTTTATGAAATATGTTTGGATTTCTGGATATATTTAAAATGAATATGTATACTCTAAAAATAAGTATGCAATGTATGAATACTCTATAAATATGTACGCTCACTCAAAAAACATTTGCATTTTAGGTTTGTCCTGTGTGGCTGGAATGAAAAAACGCTATAAAATACTACTGTATTCCCTGATCTCTGTGTAATGGAAACATCCAAAATGGAAGTTTTCTGATGTGATGAACCCAGCATGTGGGTGATTACTGATCAGATACACTATATGGACAAAAGTATTGGGACACACCTCCTAATCGTTCAATCTAGATGTTTCATTCAGTCCCATCTCCACGTGCACCTAGCAGTGCAGTCTGTCTTTACATTCACAGAGCAATTGATAAACTTCATAATCAATTCATAATCTTTCTTCCCTCTTTGATGTTGTGTTTTACTGTGAATATTATTCCTGAAAAGTGAAACCGTTTTGGAACCTCGGCCACGAAGTGTGAGACCACATAAAGCTCCTCAATTACTGCAGAGTTCCAAACCTCAGGCATTGACCATAGCACAAACATTGTGCAGGAGCTTCATGGCCAAGCAGCAGCATGTAAGACACGATCAAGCACAATGCCGGGCGTCAGGTGGAGTGGTATAAAGCATGCCACTGCTGGACTCTGGAGCAAAAGCAGTGTGTTCTGTGGAGTGACGAAACGCTTCAGTCTGCTACTCTGGTGGATGGAGTGTGGGTTTGGTGAATGCCAGGAGAATGTTACCTAACCAACTGCATAGTGCCAACTGATAAAGGCACACTCTCCATTCAAAGCTTGACATTCTCAGATTTGTAAGGTTTTGTTGGATCATGTGATACTTTGAATTTTAAAGGCTGGTGAATTTTGACATTTTCGCCATTCAACCATTCACTCTTTCTTAGAGGAACATTGTTTTTTTTAAATAATTTTACTCATTTTCTCCTGCATTTCTTAACAAACCAGAGATCCTCTGGTCTTCTTTGCTCATCAAAGACTCAGCTTTTCCTTTATGTTGCTTTTGTACCAGATCATTAATACTCATTATTTTGGTTTTTCATTCATTCTCGACCAGCTCTAAATTGCTCCGTCCCAATGTTTTAAAAAATGTCTGGCAGGCCTGAAATGCAGGAGTGGATGCCAATTACCAAATGAAATAAAGGTCACCAGAAAAAAACATGAAAACATCCTAAATCACTGATGCTATATGCTAGAATAAGACAGTATGAACCACATGCTGGTCCATACCGCCATAGATCATCAGTGAAATAAAGTAATTAGGCCAGACTTTTTTATTGCTTGTTTCGCGGATCCGCCGACAATCATATTTGAAAAATACAAAAAATTTGGGTATTTCTCGGATCCGCCGCAGCACCAATGGTTGAAATAAAAATAAATAAATACATATATTTTTTTTAGCTTTTTCCGCAATCTGGTGGAGAGCCAACGGTTTTCTTCTGTTCATTACATTTTTTTCCAGATTCACTTTAATTTAATTGTAGGTTAAATACATTTTATTTTTAAATAACAAATGTATTTTTATTTCTTCCTCCGTCCTTGTATTGATTCCACATAGTCCTCGAGAAATTGAAAAGTGCTTAAAAATAAAGATTTATTTTTATTAATTTTTTTCCCTTCTCAGTAGATTCTTAAGTAGAAACATCCGAGGAACAAACAATTCAAAAAGTCTGGCCTTAACTTTAATTCTTACAAAACACTGTGTCGCCGCCGCAAGCCGTTTTTTTTTAGGCTTGGTCCTCAAAAGGTTAATTCTCATGACCTTTAGGGAGTTTTTCCTTGCCACTGTCACTCTGGGCTTGCTCAGAGAGATGTAAAGCTCCTCTGAGACACTTCGATTTCATATCACCATAGGGCTGCAGTACCTTAACATCAGCGCCTACGCCGAAATTTAAGAACGTCCTTATATGGAGGACGTGTACGTTTGTATTTTCTGTAAAACGACAGGATTTTGTAACTTTTAAAGGCAGCCAATCACAAGTCGGGCCTGTAAGGGAAACGTACGATGTGCGATGAGTGTTCAGAACTGCAGCGACAAGGCCGAGGACAAGAGATTAACGTCTTATTGCGTTAAATTATGATTATTCGTGAAAAAACGGTGATAATTCAAATGTGTGGATAAATGCGTAAGTAAGTCATAGATAAATATGTTAGACAATGCGAATAAAAATGTTTAATACTTAGAGTCCATCATTTAGTTATTAGGAGATGATACGCCTCCAATAACTTAGAAATAATCTTAAATCAAGTTTGTTTTTTATTAAATTTTTGTTAAGGCCACCCATGGAGGTCGGGTCCCTTTTCTTGGTCTTGGTTCCTCCCAAGCTTTCTGTCTTCTTTATTCAGGGATTTTCCTTGCCACTGTCGCCCTAGGTTTGCTCCATTTGGGATTGGCCTTTTAAGATCATATAAGATTATTAAGCTACTTTGAGACAATGCTCCGTTATAAAAAGCGCTATAGAAATAAATTTAAATTGAACTGATGTCGTTTTAAATGAATATGAGGATTAAAAGCAGCTACATCTAAAGAGCCGGAGCTGTAACGACCGAAGAAACCTCCAAATAAATTCGTGACTGATTTCAAACAACAACTTCTCCACTACAAAATGCAAAACTCTTTTAATTTCCAAACCCTCCAGACTCTAACAGGTGCAAATGATCTCCATAACCTGTTCAGTACAGCCACCAAGTACAGCTTCTAACTTCTCACCGAATGCTTGCAATCCATTTAATTTAAGCTTAATACCTGGATAATACGTGGTTAAAAGTAATAAAAAGTTCGAGGTCGGCCTGAGCTGGGTTCGACCCTGGACATTAGGAGCGGATTTTGAGGAACAAAATTTCCTCATTTCCAAAAACATGAGCCTTTCTGCCTGTGCTAAAATTCATTTTATAGTCTGATCATCTTAATCTGGTCTTAAGTTCAAATTTGGGAGGAAAATCAGTCAGAATCGCAGCCTAAGGAGCAAGAAAAGAGCTTTTAAGTGATGGAAACTGCCCGTAGCTCACCGTCTCTGCTTAAAATATCACTAAAAGGTCTCATTTATTTAACTTCATTATTATAAGGTCACCAAGAAATGTGATTCTATTCACGTTTAAGACAAGCTATGTGTCTGTAAGCTCTTACTGAAGATCTGTAATCCTGATCGTGAGCCTTAAATCTAATTTTAAATTAGGACTGAGGATTGAAAAAAAGCATGTAACCATTTAAGATCTGCATGCTCAGTGGGAAAAGGGCTGGTTTTGAGAATGAAACGCAATAAAAAAAAAAGCATCTTCTAAATCACGCCGTGTAACTAATAAGCGATTTATAGCCTGATCGTATTGAATCTAGTCTTAAATGAATGGAAGAAGAGATCAGGCTCGCAATCTCTCGCTAAAATAGATCAGACTGCCTTTACGTTCTTACTGAAGGTTCGTAATCCATCACAGGTCCCGATTCCAAGCCTTAAAACCCATTTTAAATCAGAATTGATTGTAATTTAGACGGTGTCTGGTGCTGTTATTTAATCCACACCCAAGCACCTTCATTTCCAAAATACTCCACCTTAGCATTACTAATTAGCAATTGATGTTGTGGTTGTATAATATTTGGGATGGGGAGCAGTCAGAATCTGTAAAAAACGATCGTTAAAAAGTCGAACACATCGTTATGAGGTTGGATAATCAGTAAATTAGGGACTGATTTAAAGCAACAAAACAGCTACTAAGGAAAAGAAAACATAGAAATTTCCGAAAGCCAGCTTTTAAACGTGCATAAGAACCGTAATTAAGACTCACCGACCATAATAAATCACATAATAAAATACTTTTAAATTAGAATTGCTCATTAAAAGAGTTTAACTATTTAAGAGCTGGTGCTCAGCGTAGGAAAGGGTAATTTTGAGAATCACAAACAACACCAACGAATATTAACAAACACGTGACCTTCCGGCATTACTAATGACTAATGATATTATAGCCTTATCTTAATAAACCGAGCCTTAAATTAACGTCGCATTTCACAGTCGCTCGGACAAAATGAATCTTTTTTTTGTGAGGTCACGTTCAGGCGAAAGAGAGACGGGTTTGAGAGGTGAAACATTTCAGGCTTTTCTACAGCTGATCTGAAGCCAAATCGATCCCCACTGACTGCTTTTAACTTTTAACCTGAACGTTTGGAATCCATCAGAGGTCCAGATCCTGAATAATAATCCAATTTTAGATTCATATCCGAGATAAAAAATCAACAATACAAAGTTTGGGAGTTTGGCCTAAGCTGAGTTTAGGGACCCACTGCAGGTCCTGATTAGTTTATTGATCTTTGATGTTAATATTTACAATTAAAAGCGGGGCTGAATTTGTATCAGAAAGCCAGGAAAGAAAATACTAAAGATTTTTAAAGATTTTTGATTTTTTTTTTTTTTTTTTTTAATCATCAGCATGAATCAGTCCCATTTTGGCCTAAATTAAGGCTCGGCTAAGAAAATGCTGATTACGAAAAACCCAAAACACATCAAGATTAAGATTTAAGATTCAAACGCTTTATTTGTAAATGTTGACTTTACAGATTTGTTTCTTCTGTCCTTTTGCATAAAATGAAGCCGTTTCATCAGCTGAGGTCACAGCTTGGCTTTCAGAACCATAAATACCAGAACCAGAAACAATCAGAAACCATCGTAATGTGGATTACGATCTGGAATTCAAACCGATGTTTAGGTTTTAGAGAGCAGGACTTGGCTCATGATGGTCCCAAATGTTAAAGAGCTGCATGAAATGCTGGCAAAAATTATAAAGAGATAAAATATTACATGTTCTTAAAGATTTTAGAAGCTTTTAGGCCCAGAACATGTTCTGGTAGATCCAGCAGAACTTCATAACCCCGTTTAGAAACCATTAGAAAACAGAGAACGGTAAAGACTTTGACAAAAATGCTAAAAAAGACAAAAATATGCCGTTTTTTAAACGATAGGTGCCCGTGAGATGGTGACGTTTTTTAAGGAAACAACAGATTAAGTTGACTTGAACTGTAGCTAATATTAGAGAAGTGGAAACGTTCGTGTTTTGCCCTGTAAGCTCTGAAGCTTTTGAGCCTTAAATCTAGTTTAAATGAGCTCGGCTTTAAAAGGTAGGATCAGCCTAACCCTGTATTGAAAAACGGAAGATAAACCGCAGCAGATGTGACGTTTTAATCCTTAGAAGGTTAGCGCTGGTCCTAAAGTGAAGCTCAGGTCCTACTTTTCAAACCAGCAGACTGAGGAAACGCAAATGGAAAGCCTGGAAGCTGGAAGGTACAGATCCTGGACCTGAACCCTGAAGATTCCACATTAAAGCCTTTTCCAGGAGGTCCGCTCAGTAGCTGAGAAGGTGCTGAAAGCGCAACCGGGAGCAGGAGAAGGTTTCAGATCCAGGCCTTACCTTAGCTGAAGAGCACCCGGAGGAGTGTGGAGAGCATGTGCCAAAAACAAATGAAGCGAAAAGGAAACAGGCAGGGGTGTAAAAAAAAAAAACCTAATCCTCTCTGCGTTCCTCCTCCCCCATCATCTCTGTCTAACTCAGTTTCTCCATCCAGTGCATCTCCACGTCTTCAGCGCTGCTCTCTGCACACTGCACGGCTTCCTCACTTCAAAGCGACGACGAGAGCACGAATTGTAGATGTTGAACCAAAAACCCCATAAAGACTGTAAGAAGTGGGTGTTAGCATAAAGACAGCGGCGCGACAAACAACTGGAGCAGCAGTGACGCTTTTTTTTTTCATTTTTGGACTTTCTGCTCCCTACCTGGTCCTCAAAACAAACATCTCTGGAAAACGATCGTGCTTCTGTAACCTTAGATTCTCTCCTTATGGATGGACAATCTAGAAGTCCATTCTTTAGAAGCGTTTAGGCCCAAAACATGTTCTGGTAGAACCAGCAGAACTTCATAGCCCGTTTAGAAACCATAAGAAAACACGATGACTTTGGATGACATTCCTCGGACATACAACTCAGACTTCATAACTCGTCCGTGATGAGTCCTGGAGAATTTATTAGGTTTACGCCGTTGGAATTCTCCCCAAAGGCTCCCAAAATTGTCGAGGTTTATTGGTTCTTCAGACGATCGCTACGTTTCTTATCGTCCAAAGTCCCTGTTTTTCTAAATTTGGGTAACAGTGCTGCGTGAAATCAGATCTTTCAGAGTTCCCTTGTTAAACTCTTTTGCTATGATACGGCAGCGGCGAAATCGGAAATAATCAATTCCAGTTTCAGTTACCTGTAACAAACAACACAACTTTTGAACTTTGTGTCGATACCATAACAGATATCACAAATCCGATCGCACCAATCGATTTCTGATACAATTCTCATCTTCTTTGATATCCCACACCACCACCTTCAGATTGGAAAGAAATTACCCTTGATCCAATATGGTGGCTTTCAAGACACCTAAAAGATCCATCACTTACTGGGGCATTTAGAGTCGTCATTTTCACTTTTGTTTCTGCAATAAAAGGGTTTCCTGTGACATTTGGCTCACCCTGTACATCACAGTGTTAACAAAAAAAAAATCATTTTGTATTATTATTATTATTATTATTATTATTATTATTTTATTTTCATTTTGAAGGATTCTATTATTTTGATGGATTTCATGAGCACCGTATTAACTCCGTATTAACTCCGTATTAACTCCGGTTTCCTCCCGCAGTCCAAACGCATGCGTGTCAGGTCAATTGGTGTCTCTAAAGTGGCCCTTAGTGTGTGACTGTGTGCGGGTTGTTCCTGCCCTTGAGCCCAGTGTTGCCGGGTGGGCACCGGCTGGCCCGCGACCCCGTGTGGATTAAACGGAAGATAAAAACAAACACGTTTTAAAATAATGTGGGAAAAAAAAAGCATAAAAGTTACAGAAATGTGCAGCGTATAAAATAAAAGAGTTGGGTTATGAATCAGCGATGTGAAGACGCTCACCGAGGGAGCAACCGCAGCAAAGACGACGAACAGTAAAGTGTGTAGAATGACAAACAGAAGAGCGCACTGTAAGACTCATTAACCACTGGGTGATTTCTTTTATTCAAATAGAATCTATTAGAAATGAAAAATGATTATGTTAGATTAATATGAATTAAAAGCAAACAGTTATTAAAATAAAGCGCAGTAAGTTGGTTTATCCAACAAATGACTAAGACGTTTTTTAATTGTTTGTTCCTCGGATGTTTCTACTTAAGAATCTACTGAGGAGGGAGAAAAAAATACTAATAAATCTTTATTTTTCAGCACTTTTCAATTTCTCGAGGACGATGTGGAATCAATACAAGGAAGGAGGAAGAAATAAAAATACATTTTTTATTTAAAAATAAAATTGATTTAACCTACAATTCAATTAAATTTACAATTACTACAATTTATAATTAAATATATATACACACATAATATAGTATAGTAATATATACACACATAATACACACACACACACACACGTGTATATATATAATTAATAATTACAAAATTAATGTTAAAAATAGGAAAATACTAAAATATAATTAAATAATGTAGTTTAATAAATGACATCATATTAAATTTATATTATATATATATATATATATATATATATAATATTTTAAATATAATTATATAAATTTAATAATTTATTAAGTTTAATAAATTAAATCCTATTAAATGTATAATATATGACAATAGCATAAAATGTATATAATATAATTTATAATTATGTGTGTATATGTATATATATATATATATATATATAATTACATAATTAATATTAAAAATAAGAATATACTAAAATATAATTAATTAATATAGTTTAATAAATTACGACAATAAATGACAATAAAAATAAATGACAATATTATATAGTATGTTTATATATATATATATATAGAATATTATATAATTAATAATAATTGTGAATCTGGAAAAAAATTAAATGAACAGAAGAAAACTGTTGGCTCTCCACCGGAGGGCGGAAAAAGATTTTTTAAAATATATTTATTTTTTTATTATAACCATTGGTGCTGCGGCGGATCCGCCGACGATCATATTTGAAGAAAATACAAAAAAATAAATACTTTTTTGTATTTTCTTGAAATATGATCGTCGGCGGATCCACGAAACAAGCAATAAAAAAAGTCCTGAATAAATACACAAAGAAACACAAAGCATGATCTCCTAAAGTCTAAAAAGGTTTCAAACTAAAGAATCTTTCCACCGAGTTACATGAGCTCGCAGGGGAGGCTTTAAAATAAACACACAAAAAAAACTCACTTTAACGTAATTTTAAATTATTACTGCCTTTTCATTTTTTATATATCACAGAGACAAGCTTCTGTTTTGTTTTTTTGTTTTTTTTAAAGACGACAAACTTTTCATTCCTATTTTTAGAGCTCCGTTTAGGCCACTGAAATGCGTTAAATAAAACGTTATTATTTTATTTTGTACAGTTCAAATTTTGTGACCTTCCTAATTTGATATTCTGTGCTTGCTAGTAGTAGTTTTTTATTTATTTTGTAAACATTTTATTCATTATTAATTATTTATTTATAATTATTTATTAATTATTTATCATTAATTATTTTATTAATATGAATGTATTCATTATTTACCATTCATTATTTTTATTAATATTTTTTTTAAAAAGTGTTTCCACTTCACTCCCATTCTCCCTATTGGTTCAGATTTATTTTTGGTATAAACGTATCTGCGCAAACGACATCCAAAAGCATCTTATCTCAAGTTCCTGAAGGTTTTGTACGCATTATTAATGCGTTGTGCAAAAGTATTAGGCCACCATTGGATTTGCTGTTTTAGATTTGCTGCTTTAGAATTAATTTCACGCTTGTGAACGCATTCTAAAGTTCCTAGAATAGAAACAGGACAGCATCACGGTTTATTCTCATAAATCCTACTCTGTTTGTAAGCTAATTGTTTTGACTTTACCCTGACATTCTGACATTATAATCCAAATTTGATTTTAATAATTGTGACTGTTGCTTTTCCGTTGCCGAAATGGCATTTTGGCGACTCCAGAAAAGTTCCACAGCCTCTGTTGGAGGAACAAAACCTTTTTTATTTCGATATGTTAGCACTCGTATCAAGACCATATATATGATTTCTTACCATAACTATTTTTCTTTTATTAAAATCGAACCAGAACATGCAGGAAATGCTCAGAAATCATCAGAGAAAACGAACATCTACAGGCTACAGAGGTAAGAAATGAGCGTGACTTTTCATCAGGACGCCAAGAAACCGCTGTTTTCTTTTTGGGAACCCAGTCACACTAAATACCTGCAGAAGTCATTTCACCCTGAGAATTGGGGGTGTTTTTTTATGGTACGTACACATTTCCTGTATTCAGACTGATAAATAATAATTCATATTCATTATGCAGTTGCTAAAACACCAGATCTAATGGTGGCCTGATATTTTTGCACAGCACTGTATTACAGGTATTACAGTGTTTGGTTTATTCATTTAAATTGAATGCATTATATCACAGGAATTAAAAGTTAAGTAAAGTTTTTGTGGCCTTTTTTTACATAGCAAGGGTGTAGAAAATAAAAAAATAACCAGGTTTTAGTTTCCCTTTTTTTCTTTCTGTAGGAAAATTTATTTTAGGCTTAAAAAATTATAAATCTCAGAATGCTCTCATAAATACATTTATATTTATTTCCTTTAGCCGACGCCCTTATCCCTTATATGAATTACAGTTAATACAGTCTTACAATAGAAACAATTGTGGGTTAAGGGCCTTGCTCTGGGACCCAACTGTGGCAGAGATGGGATTTGAACCCTGGACCTCCTGGTCCATATTCCAGTACCTTAACCCGCTAGGCTACCACAGTCCCAGACTAATAAATAACCCAGAAAATTCAATGTTACCTTTTACATTTAGTGACAGAAAAGTAAATGCTTTTTAAAGTACAGAATAAACTTAAAATAGAGATAAACATAAACATACTGGTGCTTTATGAAGGGAACTGGAATGGAAAACTGGTCACAACTGGATCTGCAGGACATAAGAAATCATTCAGGTCCTAATATGATCCATAAAAAGCTTTATCAGCTCTACTTTCTATTTCTTATAAATGGCCTTTACTTAATAATAGTGATCTATTTAAAAACATAAAATAAATACAAACTTATTTAAAGACCTGGGTTTAAAAAAAAAAAAACAAGACAAAGATGAGGGATGAGAATGTAGGACTATTAATAATAACATGTTTAAATAAACAGAAAACTCATTAAAATTAATTAAAAAATAAACGAATTAAAAAATATAACAAAATGAAATAAAATAACATATATTAAATATATATACACTAATATAATATAAAATATATTTATAATATTTTTGTATTAATAATATAAAATATATACATATACATATAATTATAAATTAATAATAAATTAATAATAAAAATATACTATAACAAACTAATCTACTTTAATTAGATAATATAAAATGTATAATATATGACAATAGCATAAATTAATATATTTAATAATTAAATATATAAACACACATAATATACACACAGGTATATATATAATTAATAATTACATAATTAATATTAAAAAATAAGAGTATACTAAAATATAATTAAATAATCTAGTTAAATAAATTACATCATATTGAATTTATATTATATGACAATAGTATGTTTATATATATATATATGTATAGAATATTCTAAATATAATTATATAAATTAAATAATTTATTAAGTTTAATAAATTAAATCCTATTAAATGCATAATATATGACAATAGCATAAAATTAATATAATATAATTTATAATTATGTAAATATATATACATATATATAATTAGATAATTAATTTTTAAAATAAGAATATACTAAAATATAATTAATTAATATAGTTTAATAAATTACATCATATTAAATTTATATAATATGACAAGAGTATGTTTATATATATATATATAGAATATTCTAAATATAATTATATATAACAATTATATAATTAATAATAAAAATAATAATATACAAAAACAATTTAGTTTAATAAATTAGATCCTATTTAATTTATAATATAGGACAATAATATATGTAATAAATAAAATAAGTAGCTGCATTTTTTTCTGCAGTAAATTTTAAAAAATGGTCATTTTTTATTCTACATTAAAATAAGACGCACGGCACAATGTCTAACGTCCTAAAAACAGAAAAGTGGGATCCAAAATTATAAATAAGTTCACAAATGATTTAATCAGGCTTAATGAGATTCCTTAAATATATGATTTCCATCGATTCATTTCCTTTTGAAAACAATAAACAATGTAAAATGATTTTATTTTCTACTTTATTTCAGTTTCGTTCTGTGGTTCTATGTTTTTTTTGATTATCTAATCTCATTTCGGTGACCCAGATGCATTTAGAAGCCTGAAGAGAAAGCAGTATAAATGAATCAGACCTGATGAGAGTGTATGAATGACTCTGATACCCCTCCGCTCACCAAACCTCTCCTCTCATCTTACTATTGCTCATTTCTTCTTTTTTTTTTTTTTTTTTGGTTACACCCGTTCCCCGTCGCCTTTCTCCACTCCCGCGCTCTCTCGGTCTGTCTCAGACGCCGCCGCCTTGGTTTACCAGGCCGTCGAGGTGTAGAAAGGGCCCGTAAACGCTGGTTTCTCCAAAAACTACAAAATAAAACAAACAAAAAAATCCCCCATGTCGCCTCCTCAGGTCGGGCTCGTGATTCAGACTGAACCGTAGCTGGAAAGTGAGTCAAACCTCCTGTTTATGTCGAATTCAACTCTGGATCGTCGTCTAAAACCTTAAACACGATAAAAAGAAATGCAGCGTGGAGCCACGTACGGCCTCGGCAGGAAACAAATTTAAATATGCCACCCTTCCTAAAAGTGTTTGAGGCCTTTCAGTAAAACCCGACTGCATCCTCCAGAGAGCGGCCCGAACTGTCACACACCTCAAATTTTACCCCAGTTCTTCCAGTTCATTTAAAAGCACTTTATAACCTTATATGATCTTAAAACCCCAATTTCAAACGGAGCAAGCCTAGGGCGACAGTGGCAAGGAAAAACCCTGAAAGTAAGAACGGAAAGGAAGAAACCTTGGGAGGAACCAAGACTCAAAAAGGGACCCGACCTCCATGGGTGGCCTGGATGTTCATTAAGTAAATACTTAAAGTATATTAAAGTCATAGTAAATAATATAATTTAAATCAATACTAATATTTAAGTTAGTAATAAAATAAAATAAAATAGATTTATAAAATCAGTCCTCAGTGGGAGGTTCTTGGAGGAACATCGTCTCCTAATAACTAAATGACTGAGGGAGTTCCTGCACTCTGGTGGGACTGGTTATTGTTGATGGAGACCAG
>JAVSBV010007041.1:0-12724 GCA_033117975.1 Parotocinclus spilosoma
AGATAGATAGATAGATAGATAGATAGATAGATAGATAGATAGATAGATAGATAGATAGATAGATAGATGGACGGACGGACGGACAGACAGATAAACCGATGGACAGATGGACAGATAGACAGACATATAGATGGATGGATGGATGGATGGATTGATTGATTGATTGATTGATCGATCTTTATTTCAGAATATCCCAGAAAGTGGGGTATGTGGATGTGAGGGGAGCTTCTCTTATCTTTTAGGGTATGTCTGTAATGTGGCCGCCATCTGTAAAGCCACCATATTGGATCAATGTCAAGTTTTTCTAATGGAAAGGTGGTCATGTAGCATATCAAAAAAGAGCTGTCTTAGAATTCCATTGTCGCTAACTGCAAAAGTTGTCAACACTGAAAGTTCAGAATATTTGCTGTTTGTCACAGGTAACTGAATATGCAAATTACGATTTCAAGGAACGCAGCAGTTATGACATATCCACATACTTCAACACC
This sequence comes from Parotocinclus spilosoma, assembly GCA_033117975.1. Lineage (NCBI taxonomy): Eukaryota > Metazoa > Chordata > Actinopteri > Siluriformes > Loricariidae > Parotocinclus > Parotocinclus spilosoma. The sequence goes on from JAVSBV010007041.1 coordinate 489, forward strand.
CAAGACCTTCAATTTTACACAGCACTGTTGCTTCCCTCATAGCCAAATATAAACACACCGGGACTGTGGACAACAAGCCACGTAGTGGTTGTTTGAAAAATGTTAAGGTTGAAAGAAACCTCAACAAAGGTTTGGGCAGCATTTGCAAAAGTGATGCGCCCTGTTTCTTTTTATTCACCCTGTACAACTGTTGTTAACAACTTTAACAACTCAAAATATGACCGCATGGCAGGCACAGAATCCCTTAAAGAGGATAGCACCATTTTGGTCGTAGTAAATGCTCTGGGCGTAGACGCTGGACTTACGCCCACCTTCTGAAAGGAAAACAGCGGCACAGCTGTCTTCTGTCTTACGAAATCTTCTGTCTTAAAGCCCTGATTGTGCTGGATGAGCCAGTTTCTCTTAGAATCGAGTTAGAAAAAGTTGTAATGTAAAATTGAAAATTACAATAACATACAGTATGTTGAGTTTTAAATAGAGTTTGACAAATAACTTATTTACCAAATTGTTAAATATGTTTTAACATATGTTTCAAAATTGTGACAAACTTCAGCTGTCCACGGCAGGTTTAGACCAGCGAAAGTACCAGCACAAAAGCACACTCAGCAGACCTTAGAACTATCAGTCTGAAGGATAAGCGCCTTATGGTAAGAAAAGCAGATGTCAAAACTAAACAAATGCTTTCACCAATTGCATTTTAGTAGACACTGTGGTTGAGAAACTAAAAGCAACAAATCTTTAGTGAACACAGCTGCCCGTTGCACTACTCTGTCACCCAAGAAAGCTGAGCTGGAAAGTCAAATTAAATAATTTAGACCAAGACATACACTGCAAAAGTATTATCTAATTACCACTATCAACAAAATCCCAGAAAATATTGAGGTATAATTTTTTTTATCAATGTTGCACACCCCTGTAAGATTGTGCAAGATTATCAGAAGCTATTAATACATTCATAGCAAACCATCAGTTAATTTACCTTCATGTTCCTGTTTCATGAAAATATAATTAACTTTATTTTCCCATCAAACTTTATTTTTATTGCAGAGAAGAAGTCTGACAGCAAGTAGGTATTGTTACCTCATACTCAAATAAATTAAGTTTATCTTAATTAATATTCTTTACAACTTTCAAAGTATAACACTATTTATTTACAGCTATATGGCTCAAAGGTAAGAGCCAGCTGCTGTAAAGGACAGTTCCTGAAGACCTGGGTTCAAAGTATAAGCTGGGCTTGCAATTTAAAGGTTGAGTAATGCAGTCACTGGTCCCCACGATAAACTGGCATCACTCCCAGAGAGTCTACATCCACTGAATAACGCCTTTGACCCTGACCAGGATATGTTGGGACAATAGGGACTTTTTAAACATTTTTTCACAGATTAAACAGTGTTATCTCTGCTTAAATATTAATTCAAAAGATGCTCATTTATCAAAAAATATCTTGGAGACATGGCAGCACCAACTGTTTTCTGTTACTACTAGGCTCTTAAATATACACTGAATGGACACTTTATTAGATATACCATTCCAGTAGTGTGTTGGACCTACTTCGGTCTATAGGACATCAGCAATTTGAAGTGGCATAGGTTCCACTAGGTGCTGAAATAATTTTTTTAGAGCACTGACCCATGTTGAGGCCAGTTGGTGGAATTTTTCTCTGAACAACAGGTTGTACCTCATCCTAGAAATGGTACATAGGATGAAGATCTGGAACTGTGAAAATCAGGTAAGCAAGAGACACAAACTGCCATGTTTCTGAAAACAATCCATGACTACACTGCCCTCTCTAATAAAGTGGCCACTCACTCATATATATGTCATTTTATTTTGGCTTTATAAAGAACCAGAAACAGCCATGTGACCCTGGTGAAATCTTGCTTTATTACTGGTGGCTGGTTAAACAGAAATTTATCTCACATTCCAAATGTCATTCTTAAGATATGGATACAGTTCAAAGGATGCAACAGTTAGATATGTTTTCTTTAATCATTCATTAAAACATATTCATTCAATCTTTCTGTATTACATATCTCTGTAGATCGAAGTCCACGAATTACTGTTTTTCATGTCTCCTCAGAGGGACACCATTACTCAGGGTTTCAAATGGACTTTGTTGCATTTATTAAATGGATTTCAAAACGTTTATTGCTAAAATAAAAAGACAAAAATCAATCAATCATTGGTCATGGATTATTTTTTTTTTTTTTTATATTTTAAATTAAATATACCAATACTTTCTATAAACTGTGGTGCAGCATTTAGACAGCACAATTTCTTGGTTGGCTAATTCAGACTTACACTTTGTGTATGCAATTTCAAAGCTTTTGATTATTTTCTTGCTTTGTATTCTCACAATGATTGTATTCTCTTTTTTCCCTTTTTTTCTGTGTATCCATTTATTTAATTGTTTTTCTTTGGCAGAAAACCATGAAAACAACAATAACAGTGACAATTAAAAATAAGAATAATGGAGCAAGATTCCAACTACAGTAAAATTATTACACTGTGCTAAGAGTCATGCTTCTACCCAGTTCATTTCTTACTGTTAGTCAGTAAAATTAGTCATTAAATTATTAGTGGCTAGTTATAAAGTTAAATATGTTTTGTGCATTTGTGTTGTATATTTAAGTACAAGTGCTTACAGCAAGGAACATTTATAAGACAGTAATCTGGAATACTAAATACAGACACATTTTGTAGTCCATGTGGAGTAATAAATGCTTAAGGTATGCAAACAAAATAGAGGGATGCTACTCTCAATACACAGATAACATACAGTAATTTAAGGGACAATTAACAAGTCCCCATTCGCACAGTTAAATCATGACTTAATTGAAATTAGGTAGGGTGATTCAGAGACACCAGAATACACATGAAATTGAACTTCCTCAATTATTAGTTATTAATAATATTTAAAAAAACACAATACACTACTTAAACACGCTGTTAGAATAGGACTGTAAACACACTAGCCTGATCATAAATGAGCTAAGCTAAGATGTTAGTTCCGACCTCACAATCTGATTGGTTGAGAAGTGTTCTAACCGTGCTGATATAAGTGATAACAGCACGGCTTTCTCACACTAAAGCTGTATCACTCCGCGGACACGTTGCCTAGTAATGGCATATACACACAAACGTTTTTGTATCTGTGCTTATACAACCTGCAAAAACCTACATTTAATTCCGAACCTACCATTACCACAAAAATGGTTAGGTTGACTGCAGTGACGGCAGAGCAGCTGAACGCGCTGGAACTGGCTCGAAATGAGCAAAATAAAAAATGAGTTGTATAAAAGCAATAGAACACTCGAGGTCGTGTGTTATCGCGAATAAGATCACGGCTGTGATTTAATCTACGACTATCAGCGAGGACGTAGAGAAACGGCGGAGGCAAACGCAGACTTGCGGTAAACAGGCTTTAATCCTGTTGAATCGGCAGGCAAAAATCCAAAACGCAAGACAGTCCGGAGTCAAAAACCAGTAAATATCCGATAAGGGTTAGGCAAAGGCGAAAAATGAGAGACGGAAAACGGTCGGCAACAGTAAGTAGATGCGATATAACGAACACTATGAAACGCTTAGAACTTCGGGTGACCAAGAGACTTAGCGGTGTGTGAGTGAGGACAGAGTGTATACATAAGGTGTGTGATTGGAAGGTAAGATGAGCTGCAGGTGAACGTGATTAGTAAGCTGGTGACGGTGAACGTGTGTGTACGTGGGTGTGGTCCGCCGAGCAGAGCGTAGGTGTGACAACGGCACTCACCTTCGACTCGTGCCTACGACCAAATCACAGCCGTGATGTTATTCGCGATAACACACTCCCTCTCGTGTTCTATTGCTTAAAATATATATATATATTTTTTTGCGATATTTAAGTTCGAAGTATACAGTGTATTTGTACATATATCTCTGCTGGGGTGATACATTACAGACAGACATAACCAGATGGATCTTGGTGAAGATTATTCTTCCTGGGATCACACACTCTGACAGCTGGGATGGAAGACAAGAATTCTTACCCAACCTCAGATGCTCAATCCAACATGCAGAAATTATGCCTGTGTCCATTTTCTGTGTTGTCAGTAGGCTTTCTTCCATCTGAGGTCCACTCTGTCACACCAGGGTAGTCCTTTTTTACTTCTTCTCTACCAAAGACAAAGACTGCATGTGTCAGAGTGACATATCTCATTAGCTAAATATATGCTAAATCTGTTATTTGTAATAAGAGATGAGTTACAAGAATTTTTAATGGAAAAAATTAAGGTAAATATAAAATAAAATAAAATAAAATAATAATAATAATAATAATAATAATAATAATAAGTGAAACGTATTCAGAATTTTCACAGGAACCAAGGACACATCACTATATAAAAACATAAATCAAATACAATCAGCACTCAGGGTAAAAAATACATAGATTAGTACAATCAGACACATTGTGAAGTAACAAAGGGAGAAAATAGAAATGTTTTAGGAGAGGTTACAAGAGAGTAGAAGCAGTCTGAATGGATGGAATTAAGAGAGTTCTAGAGGGTGGGAGCAGCCACAGCTGCCCATGAAGGAATGCTTGAACCTACAGACAGAGAGAAGGTTAAAATCAGAGGAACACAGTGACCAGGTAAGAATGTAGTGATGGACTGATTGTGGAGACAAAATGAAGCAAGACCATGGAAGGATTTAAATGTCATTATCAGAATTTTGTACTGGATGCATTTGTGAACTGGGAGCCAGTGTAGTTGGGTTACAACAGGAGTGATGATATCAAATTTTTGGGTTTGAGTAAGAATCATGTACTGTAGAATTCATAAAATGAACTACTGGACCATACGTAAGTAAATATATCTTTGGAAAATGATAGACCAGTAACAGAGGAGTTAAGCTAGATGATAAATATAGCCTTAATGCCAATAATTCGAAAGAGGACACATCACAGAGCGTAGGTTGCAATATTTTTACACTGGAGTTAAATTAAACAGCCAAACCACCACCATGACTAGCAAGTCTCGCTGAGAAAATATAGCTAAATCTAGTAGGAGTAGATGCATTTAGATGGAAAAAGTCACCAGGAGACTCAGGTTTCAGTCAAAAATAGAATGTTGATGTAATGGTCAGAAATTAGGTCATTGATCAGTACATCCTTGTCCAATAATGATATGCAGTTTAATAGAACCAGGGTAGAAGCTATGGCCAGAGGATACCCATATGTATGAGAATTAGTAGATCAGAGTAGCTCCTGAAGTACCCCATAGTCAACACCACGGGGCAACTTAAAAGTAAGTATAGGCCATAGTGAAGCCAACACAATAGTGGGAATAAAGAAAGTAAAAGAAAATAAATATTGTGTGAGCCTCTACATCCTTACCCTTCCTGTCTACACCCCTGACATGCTTGCGATGTGATTGCAAGTACAAATACATTCTAAACATTTGTTCTTTAATTTAGTTTTTATTTTTTTCTTACCTATTTCATTATTATCTGCATAATACTTGAATATAATATCAAACATTCTGCTCAACAAATTGGTGGCTATTTCAAAACGAAATATCCCAAAATGGAATATTGTTAATTTTTTGTGAGCAGTGTATTATAAAATGATTACAGTGTGGTCACGACCACACTGCTACACTAGGTTAGGACTTTTTAATTATTCTAATTAGTATATAATTATCTAATCACTGAAGATTAGAAACTGTCAAACATAAAATATCGAACAAAATAGTTAAACATCAGATTATTGCTGAACTTTTAACTTAATTAATTTTAGAAACCCACAGAAAGGTAAAAAGCTACTCCTGAGCTCTCAGACTGGTGACTCTCTGAACTTGTCCTCATTAATGAAACCATTCACATAGAAATGATTTTGTTCTGTGCATTAATTAATAAATGCATGAATACATTTTTGATAAATATATTACAAATGGCCTCTAAGATTCAAATAATTTATGTGTAGATCTTCCAGCAATTTACTCATTCATGCATAAATGTTCTTTTGCCACTTTACATATTGCATAATTGTATTACATATAATTTTCTAAAACATGGTTTACAAATTTGGAAAAACAGTCAGCAATATACTGGGGACTAAGATAAATACTGGGTGGCTGAAAATATTAAGAAACATTAATAAAGTTACATTACAATTATATAGCTACACTCATTGACAAAAGTAGAGTGCCAAGTAAAAGTTGCTGAGATCAAATTAAACTTTATATAGTATGTGTGAATTTAGTGATGATATATGTAATTTATAAGAGTATTAGAGTGAGAGGATAAGTTTACTGGAGAAAACTGTACAACTGAAAGGAGGCTCTAATTACTCTGTTGGGCCACCTCTAGACTGGATTCAAGTTGAAATACCATTGGGCATATAGGCATAAAGGTTCCATATGGTACCCTGCGGCACATTTATCTCACAGATATTGCCTGTAGACCCTGCACACTCGTGGGTTGCCGAAGCTGGCATCCCAGTTGGTCTCGAAAGGACTCAGTTAGTCATAAATCTGGTAACCAGGCAGGCCAGCAAAGTGTTGCAATCTGGCAGAGGCATTACTAGGAAACCCTTGCTGTGCTTTGGCAAGTATTAAACATTTTTCACTGTACAATGAAAATAGTACAGGTTACCTGCAGTGCATATCTTTAATAAAGGGTACCATCGTACTGAGACATATTATGACAAAATTTAAAAAAATGTAATATTAAGAATAGTACAATAAAATAAAGAACTATATAATAAACTATAGAGTATAAGATAATAGTATATGTTGTAAATTAAACAACTATAGTAATCAGAGGAACCTCATGATGACACTTGGAGAACATCAACAACATCAGCAAACTCCACCCTGGCAGAAGCCTAGCTGGAACTTGAATCTGATCAGCAGCACTAACCATCTATGCTGCCTAATTATTATTATTATTATTATTATTATTATTAGTAGTAGTAGTAGTAGTAAAAGTAGTAGTAGAATTACTGATACGACTACCACTATTAATATTGATAATAACAACTGTAAAAAGACTGACCTCTCCTTAGTTTTGTAGTCTATAGGCCAGGCTGCTACATAAAATAAAAGACACAATGCTACATTGAAGTGTGCAAAAATATATAACACAATAGAATGAAAATCATATAAATGCATAAAAGGAAAACAGTAAAATAACAACAAATATCTGATAATATGAGTGTCTTAAGGCTTCCATTAATGCATCTGTCTGCAAAATAACTGCAATCAAATCACACACACACACACACACACACACACACACACACACACACACAAACAAACACAACCACTGCAGGCTTAGAATCCCAAAACCTGAGCCAGTGAGTGTCACGTTAAGCAAAATGAATGAGCACACTCTGAAAACACAAATTGCAAAGTAAACAGATTAGTGGGCAAAACCACTCCTCCCTCTAACTCTCTCCTCCCTTGCATCTCTCGCTATGTCTCTCTTACATAGATGGCAACTGTATTCTTCCTCCCTTTCTCTGGATGGTCATCAAATAAACATACAGCGCATACTCCCACTATGCAATCAATATGAAATTTTCCTTGTACAGCTGAATGTCAAATGGAGTTGTACAAATCACACGTGCACACAGCACACACTAGTCATAATTGACACAGAGATGGTAGAGTAAACACAACTAGGCATATAAAAACAGATTCTATGAATGAAAAGATGTGTGTAGGGATCAAACTGAACTATATGATTTCTGGACATTATTATAAACCATTAAATCAGTGCAAGAAATTGCCATAGCAGACTTTGAAGGAACAAAAGAAACAGACTAAGCTTGCTTTGTTCAGCCAACATCTTTGTCAATGCCTCTAATGTCTAATCTTACCATCGTACCATTTAAACTGTTGTGCTTTTGACTAAGTGGGTGCATCACATGCTCTGATAAATGTTGATGCTCATTTGAAAATTGGTATACTTTTAGACTCATTGTAAAATGGCAAACTTATGTTTTTTTTTTCTTGGCTCCCATTTGCCTGCATATTATTGTGCACACTTCTGCACTTTCCAATGTCTACACATTATAACTGAAATAAAACGGATGAATAAAATGGATATTTCCCCCCTTTGCCTTTACCACTTTACCTGCTATTGGATCCCACCCATAGATTGGTATATAACTTTGTGTGTGTGTGTGTGTGTGTGTTTGTCAGCTCTTAATGACTAGATTTTCCTATGTAAGTTTTAAATAAAAGCAAAATCAAAAGCAAAAACAGACCAAAACCTTTAAAGGTTAAGTTTGTTTTCTGCAAAGGTTGTATTCAGTGAACATAGAAAATCAACAAAATATAACAAAATATGTCATACGATCAGATGAGACCTCATTCTGGCAGAAGACTACATAAGAGGAATAATGCAGACAAGAAAAGGAGCCGCTGTGAACAAAGAACTAATCATTAGACAGGGGGCATAGATGGAAACAAAAGACATACACAAACCAGTAACAAACTGCAATTAGATGGCACACTGTAAATATGCTACCATTAGATTTATTAAAGATTTAAAAGACTACATAATTTATGGATAATGAAAGAATGTTTCTCAGTGCTATTCTGTCAATATAATATTTAATTTATAAGCTACATAGTTAAAATGTACTTAGGCATTACTAATGGAAACTGTAATAATTGTATTGGATTATTTTACTAGGGAGATGTCTGATTAGATTCCCCTAGGATAAACACGTTTTAATGAGCAACGTTCTATACAATTTCGGATGTTTGCTCAATGCAGCCGACTAACACAAATGGTCATGATAAATAACACACCCAATATTACATTTTTGCAAAACTTGACATGCAGTTATGTCTGAGGCAGATATGCAAATGATTACAAGGTGTGGTTTAAAAAAGGTCTGATTAAAAAAGCTCTAAGCGTGCCTCTTGGTGAGAGATCACTGACCATTAGCCATGCCTCTACGGCATACTCAAAAGACATTTTGCCCAATTGAGAGACTGTGAGAGAAGGCGTGTCACTGGACTGAGAAAAGCAGGAGGTCATTTTGATGAATAGCCCACCATTAAGGGGTTCTGACCTAGCTGTTAGGAGACAGGGGGTAAGGCATGGACACACTGAGCTCAAGAGAGGCTAGACAGATTACATGTAGGGAGGATTGTTTGATCACACTGACAAGCACGAGTAGCTCCCACAATTTTATTGTCCACCATCCAGTTACAGGTGGCATTTTCTATGCACACACTGCCTCTGCCCAGACTATGTCCAGGTGCTTTGCAGAAGGAAGGAAGGAAGGGTGCTTTGTTGTTAATGCGCTCATTATATGTCCTGCCATTGACAGTCAGTCACCACCACCTTAATTCGCGGCTGTGTTCTGAACAAGAAATTGCAATGGACTGGGACTATCATCTTTACTGACAAATTTAGGTTCTGTTTGGGAACCAATGGCAGTCAGAGTTAAGTATGGAGGCCTCCATAGCAGGGCTTCGAGTTTAATGGGTAATATTAGAAGCAAATCCTAGTGACAATGGTCCTGCTGAGTGATTGAGTTAAGGAAAAAAATGTTTATTAGGTCTCCCTATTGTTATAACACTAATCTTGCTCTTCCTGCTCCTGGAGGGATATGTATATGTTTATTCTGAAGAGACAAATTGGCTTTATTCTTTCATTTAATCAGTTTTTAAACATAGATCAACCCCAGAGCAAAACCAATGCATGAATTTTAACTCTGATAAATGGAATTGATAATTTGGAATGCTCTGATAATCTGTTATAAAACATGATTTCAGTATTCACCATGCACAATGCAGCAACCAGTCCAAACTGCTGTCACAACCTCTATTTAGGAGGATGTTGGCAACATGTTTGTGGCAGGCTCTGATTTCAAATCAACTGTGTCAACATTTTCTCAAAAAGCAATCCCATGATTCCTTTTCTTATGAAAAAAAACATGCCATAGAGAACAATAAGACCAGCTGGGCTTATTTCCACTTAACATGGTGCAGTTATAGCATTCATAACACTCATAGTACATTTTATGAGGCTAAACGTTCTAAAACTTGAAAATGTATGGAAAGTTCTAGTTGACATTTCAGAGGTTGGTTAATTTAAAGTGTTCATACTATATAAGAGCCATATAAGATCATATAATGGAGACATATTTTATTAAGTTTCATTAAGTACAAGACTCTGGCTCTCCCAGAGGATGGCCTATCACTGATGGAAGAGGAAATCTCATATTTCTATGATTTGCTCAGTCTTTTGCTCAACTCTTACGGCCTTCTCTGGAATTATTCATGTTTAATATAAAAAAAAAAAAACAATCAGTTGCATTTTCCCCTTATTCTTTTCCTTCTCTGTCTTTGGAAATAATTGTTATTAAATGTTATTTCTACAACAGTACCCATCTTAAGTCTGTGTTTGTGATGCTAGAAGACAAAATCCATTGTAGCCTCATTGTTAGGCAAATAAAATGTTCATCAAATGGCCGATTATAACTGCCAGCTTTTCAGCGGCAGATAAACTCTCAGTGGCAATCGGCTAAAATTACTCATATGGACATTTCCAGGATTCAAATGCTAAACCACTGACAAAATGTTCAAATGCCACATGATTCACAGGTTGAAGTGTTCATTGGTTTATTCCTCCATGTGACTTACTCATTTTCCTTTTTTATTTTGTGTGTTTTTGTTTTTACTTTACACATACATCTCACCATTTGGGAGTAGCATCTCATATAAAGAAATGATGCTGCCATTGGCCAGTTTAAATGGTGAATTAGCCAGGCGCAGTTTGTAGAGACTGATTGCAGACTGAATAACCTAACTGATGTGGCGGTGCGATGATACTTTTTCTGAACCCCCATTGCGTTTGCTTCCCTCATTGCGCATGCGTAGTAGCCGCCATCTTGGGAAGGTCGCCTGCCAACTGGAACTGCACCATCACCACGGTTGTACACCAGCAGCCGGTTCAAGTTCGGATCGCTGCCATCGCTGTTGTACTGGAACTGCTATCAGCGTTTGGTTTAGACATTTGCTGACACCATTTTGGTGACAATTCTTTTGCCGAACCCCCATACATGGAAACACAAAATCACAGGGTAGTAAGGCTACACGGATTAGAGTGTGGTGTGTAGAGTGTAGAGTGTGACACTTCCAGTTCAGTTCAAATTGAAGGCCTTTATTAATAAGCAGAAGAGAGACACACCGACAAAAATACATTTTAGCTTTAACTCAACCCTTGCGCCCTACCACGGCATCAGGTGGGTCTGGTTGAGCCCATTAAATAAGAGAAGATACCATGTTACACCTTTCTTTCCCTTTTATGGGCCAAGCCCTACACCTTTAAGTGGATTATACCATTCCCATTTCCCAGCACGTGCCAACTCCCGAGGGTAAGTCATCAGTTTAAGAACAGCTAAGCACCAGGCAATATCCGGATACTAGTCATCTGCTATACCAAAATACACAAACACAGACACAACGTATCTCTATACAAGTTTTAGCTAGCCTGTCCCCACTGGGTAAGCTGTGGGCACTACACCCTTAACCTCAGGAGTGGGTCATCACCTTGTATGAAACAAGAACATAGCAAAGACAAGCAAATAATCAAGATATATAACAAACATATGACAAGCAGGTATAACAGGTACATATTTCACACATACACTGCTGGTGATGGGCAAAAAACACCTTGTCCTCATCACAGGCAGTGTCATGGATTCTGGGCGATGTAGTTTACAGGGCTGCCTTCTTAAATATTTGATGAGGCATGTGGACATCTTTGTTACTGGAACAATCAGTCTTTTGTTGATCCTACTTTTATACAAAATCATGATTACAATGAACGGTTGACAATACCTGTTTGAAAATCAATTATTATTTAGCTTTTTTCCATTACTAAATCACAACTTTATTTCCATTAGTGTTGCAGGCTTGAAACGCAGGCGAGAGAAAAGTTACCTAACCCAATACTAAACCTAAACAATTTCTCAATAACTCCCAGCTCAGAGGTAAAAAACTTGGGTATCATATTAGATTCAGATCCCTCTTTTGAAGCACACGTTAATAATATAACTAGAGTAGCTTTCTATCACCTATGTAACATCTCTAAAATTAGAAATATACTAACTGTTAGTGATGCAGGAAAACTTATTCATGCATTTATAACTTCTCATTTAGATTATTGTAATGCTCTTCTAGCTGGATGTTCGGGTAGATCCATAAACAAACTACAGCTGGTTCAGAATGCAG